>VXBX01000125.1:141609-168826 GCA_013400415.1 Scytalopus superciliaris | reverse complement strand
TTTTTGTCTCATGACTAACGATCAGTTTAGATTCTTACTGCATTGAAAAAAATTACCTGCCTTCCACTTGAAGGCATTCATGTTGGTGTCAAGATGTGTCAAGAGCTTTTGCTGTGCCACCTCCAGTGAAAGGCTGTCAAGGTGAAAACACTACATGTCATCCTAGCTTCCCACGCTACATCCAATTTTAATTTACTCTTAAGTTGCCACAGTATCTTGTGAGTCCTGTATTCGCTCAAGTAAATGTTTACAATCTGTATTTCCTTCAAAAATAAATAATAAATAATTTAAAAAATGAATACAACAAAATAGTTAAATACTGCACTTTTCAGGTTGTGGTATTTGTTTTTGGCAGAAAGGAAAAGTGAAAATCAAACATTTCCAATAGAAACACACTATAAACTACACATGCTCTCAGAAGAAATTTTGCCAGGAACGAAAGATGGGCATCCACCAACTCCAGTGTCACAAGTGTAGAACTGCTGTTCCCCTTTTCAAATAAGAGAGTTTTCACTGGTCAGATACTTATTTAAATAACCTACATCTTGTAATCCTCAAACAAGCAAAACTTCCCTTGTTCATGTTTTAGAGGTGTTGTGGTTTAAGCCCAGCTGACAACAAAGTACCACGCAGCTGCTCACTCTCTTCCCCTTCTCCACCTCTGATGGGATGGGGAAGAGAGTCAGGAAAGAATAGAAAATAGAACTCATGGTTTGAGATACCGACAGTTTAATAATTGAAACAAAGGGGAAAAAAAACCTCATCATCATCATAATAGTGATAAAAATGAGAGGAAGATAAAACACAGGAAAGACAAGTGCTTCACAATACAATTGCTCAACATTAGGTTGACTAATGCTCAGCCCATCCCTGAGCCACGATCAGCCCCCCTGCCAGGTAACTCCCCCCTGCTTATATATTGGACATAGCTTTTCATGTATTAGAATATCCCTTTGGCCAGTTCAGTCAGCTGCTCCAGCTATGCTCCCTCTCAGCTTTTGTGCACCTCCTCACTGGCAGAGGATGAGACACTGAAAAGTCACAAGAGTCACAGAATATGCTGAATTGGAAGGGACTCACAAGGATCATCAAGTCCAACCCTTAGCCATGCACAGGACAATCCCCAAGAGTGTGCCCAAGAGTACCATCCAAACACTTCTTGAACTCTCTCAGCTTGGTGCTGTGACCACTTCCCTGGGGAGCCTGTTCCAGTGCCCAACCACCCTCTGGGAAAAGAACCTTCTTCTAACATCCAACCTAAATCTCCCCTGACACAACTTCATTTTATTTCATGACTGTGAAATGCATACCTATAGTTTCTTGGGTTTGCAGAAAGAAGTTTTAACAGTAGTGACCAATTTATATGCAGCTACATTAAGTTTCCATACAGGTGAGCAGGCTTCCTAAGTTATATGCATTAACAGGGAAATATGGTAATCATCCCTAAGGTCATTCAGAACACCTACAATAGGGCAGCAGTTTGACTTCTGACCGAGAATAGCCCCATAGAATTGCCTTCCTTCTGTTATTGACTGTAGAGCACTAGCTTAGACTTCCAAGTTGGAGGCCTAAAATTGAGAGTGGAAATAATTCTGTTTCATTTTTCTAAATAAAATCTGTAAAGATACGATTGAGGAAAGCCCCTTCCCTGATGGCCTTATGACAAGGAGGCAGAGCATTTTGAACACTTTCCATAACTTTAGGGGAAGTTAGTAATTTCCAGTATGGCTCCAATTACTCTTTATCAAAATCATTAAACTATACAGTATTATAATAAACAATTTATTTTTGTGCAATTATCTTTGTATCGGCATCATTACATGTGTATTTGTGATAGAGTGAAGATGCAGGTTTTATGTATTTTTGAGGTGGAGATGTATATACTCTCACAATCAACAGTTTTGTATGTAGTCATATAATGCAAATAAAGCAAATAATGCATGTTACTGTTACAGGGCTCCAGTTTATGAGTATTCTTTCCTCCTTGTTAGTTAAAAAAAATAAAAATCAAGCCTTGTTTCCTAAGAAATAGCATCCTATTTATAACAGCTTGCAATTTAAATAACTGCTTGTCTCTATTTTTAGCTAACTACCACTCAAAAAGTAAGATGAAGATGGTTTTTCTTGTTTTGCTATGTATTACTTGCTGAAAAATCAGATACATCAAGACCTATCAGATATACTTTAGTCAAGTGGTTCCTTCCAATTACACTGTATTTCTTACAACAACAGAGGAGAAACAAAGGTTAAAATTACATGAGGTAAACCCACAGAGATAACAGTAAACAGCAGGGAAGTGAGATACCTGATTTTATTTCTAACTTGTTTTTCAAATGATCTAGGTACTAACTCAATTTATTTCCTTAGCAAACAATTATTTCCTTCAATACAGGTGTTTATGCTGAACTTGCCTATGTGCCTCTTCAGTAGCATTTCATGCCAAGGTTCTTGATAGATACTATAAAATATCAAATAACTGACAGGAAAACAAATTTCACTTATCATCAGGAATGTAACCCACATCTGTGTCTAGTTGTGTTATCGGATGCACAGGTGGTTTTTCTCCACACAGAAATTTACTTTTCTTCTTCTTTCTTGCTCCCTAGCGGAAATGAGCCCCTAGGTTCAGAGCTCAGGAAGGAATAGAATTTCCACTCTGTGGCATTTCTCTGAAACCACTCTGGGTTTGTGAATATCTCCTTCTCTGTTGGTAATGGAATCCCACACAGAGACAGTCTATACTAATGATTTTAGTTGCTCCCAGCACCACTTATGACTAAGTGCAAACCCTCTCTTCTACCAACCCCACCCCCCTCTGAACCACAAGTCTAACAAGATAACCAAGCCTGTTTCTTCTCAGGTCTTCTTCAGAGTGGAGCTAATTATACACAAAGACATGAACACTTCCTTTGAGAGGAAACTTAAAGTCATCATGTCCGTCTGTGTGCTCAGAACTGCTGCACACGTATGTGTATCTAAGCCAGCTCTGAGCTCCTCCCAGTGTGTTTACAGCTTGAGGGCTGGAAGGGCAGATGATAAACATGTAACAATGTGTGCACATATTCTATTACTTTATAATGTCCCATATTGTACAATGTCACCCAGTGTTGTCAAAGTATTAGAGCCTAGTCTCAGAAATGTGATCATTTCAGGCAACATCTGAGAACTTTACAGTATGAGAGCTCTTGTTCTACAAATTCCTAACCAAGAAAAAAGCTTACCTGTTTTTTGAGTTGAAAGTGAAGCAGTCTGTGTCAATACAGTGCAACCCCTGTTCTAGCCAAGGGATCATTCTGCTGTCATTGTGTCACTCACATGCTAGAGCTTGAGAAGTTTTTAAACATTTCTTCACCCTTCATGCATTGCACCAAGGATAAAGGGTGGGTGGGTTACTTCTACTGGGCTTCAGGTTTGGCATTATTGTACTTCCCTAACTCATGTAGCTATACTTGGACTTTTTAGTTAGCTAGGCCAATTAAAAATATTTTTTTTCTGAATTTTTCCCAATTGGTTTTCTGTCATTTCCCAAAAAAATACTCTTCAGATGCTTAGGCTGTCTGGTTTCATCTATTACTTTGTGTGTGAGAACCATGCAGTGAATGATGGGCATTCTATTGCATTGACTGCCTGACAGACTCCTACATCATAGGAAATGCTCTGCAAATGTGTCATGTTCTTAAGGGATGCAAACCTGCCCATAAACTTCCTGGGAAATTCATAGGACCGGTCTTGGATATAGCAGCTCATTATCTTTCTGAATATTTCAGAAGGAAATCTAAGAATGTCAGTGCTTCACTAATCTTCACCTTCAAAACTAGAATTACAAAGGGAAGATAACCTCAGCACATGTCTTCAGTAATGTCTCATAAAACAGACACCAGAATCACCCTGATGATGCCACATTATTGTGTGACAGAGCATGTGTTGCAGAACAAGCAGATACATATGCATCCTAGGGTGATTAGCCAGGCCTTCATACTCTTTTATGTAACACCCATTGAGATAGCTAATGATGGCTATGACAACAAACACTATGGCTTTTTTGTTTTGTTTTGTTTTAAACAAAAAGAGTAAAGCAAATTATTTAACAGAACATGAATGCATAATGCTGGTGTATGATATATTGCTCTAGGGAGATGTACCATAAACTTGGTATAAGACATATAAACAGAAATTGCTCTCGAGATATAAATTAAAATTGTCACAATTCAGACAATTTCCCCAAAAAAACCCAAACTGATTTTCAGAGGGAAAAAAAGCAACCAACAAAAAGCACCAAGTCTCTCTCACTCCTGGGTGGAGTTCAACTCATTCCTAACTGATAACCTTCTGATCTAGTGGACACTGATAATGATATACCTCTCTCTCCCACTGTTAGTCTTTTCTTGAAGTGAAACAGGATTTTGCTGGTTGTGCTCAATGTGGCATGGCCAACACAGTTGCTGGTTCTGGTTCCCATATTGTTTGTCCAACTTTGTTCCATGCTTTCTCATCCAGGTGAAGGTGAGATGAGGACACGATCTACCAAAAGGACACGATCTTCATTCTATCCAGTGACTTGGATGAGTTGTGTGAAGAAAGAAGTAGCCTTGCATCTCACCAGCCACATGTCACCTGTATCAAAGACATGCAAAATCTGGAAAAACAAATGAGATTCTTTCCTTTGTGCAGGCCAGCTACTCACAAAATGTCAATTCTAATCAATCCAATTTGATGCATATGCTCTCCAGGATAACCTGCATTCTAGTTACTTTTGTAAATAACTTGTTTCTTTCAGTAAAATGTATATTGTTGGTCCTCTGGAAAATACATCCAGCAGCCTTAAAACAGCAATCCAAAATAAAAATCAGAACTGAGAAAAATAAATTAGGAACTTACTCTTTGCATTTGTATTTCTGCATTCTTTGACATGGTTTATTAATTTTTATTTACAGAATCACATATTCTCAAATATTGATATTGAAAAACATGTACAAAATTAAAATGTGGCAATGTCTAGAAGTAATTTCAAAAACTAGCCTCAATTTGAAAAGCTTTTTTCCTTAGCAGTTAATTGGTAATGTATCTACTAACATTTGAGTTATTAATGTCCTGATTTACAACCAGATTTACTCTGGATTTCACACTTCCTGAGTCCAGTACTTTAATTTATTCCTCAATGACTAATGCAATTAATTGTAGCTATACATCAGCATATTTTTAACACATTAACCTGATAGTATAGGATATTAAGAACTAGATCAAAATGAAACCAACTATGGTATGCTATATATAAACCATTTTATGCCTGATTAGATTTTATTTGTAACTGCATTTTCTAAAGAGCCTCCAGGAATGAAGAGCCTGATGGGCCCTTTACTTTCATTTGAAATGTGCCCTGCTGTTTACCCTTTGCATCATCCTTAATATATTGCAGATGACTGGATAAGGTTGTGCTCTTGCTTACTTACTAGAGAAAGCATTTCTGAAATGAAGGATATGCATCTCCAAATAAGTCCAGATTTCAGACAGCATTACAATTTTAAGAATTTGGATCTAGGTTCAGAAGGACCCTATCCATTTTAGGCCCTTTTGAAGTTTTCAATACTTAAATATTTGCTACATAGTATGTTCTCAGGGTGACTGTTTTTAGTATCAAGGAGAAATACAAGAATATGTATTGAAAGATTTAGCAAGGTTCAGTGGAGAATATACTGTTTAACCACAACTTTAAGAAGACATTTATCAACTAATCTCAGTGGCAAATGGTCTGAGTCATTAAAGTTATATAACTAAGTGGTCACTTTTTTGTCAACCAGTGTTTTCATTTAACTAAAATGTTCTCTTATTTTCTAAGCCACGTGGAGTTTCTGGTGGGTTTATTCAAACACATTAAAATGGTTTACCTGATTAACTCTTTTTATCTCTATATATTTTATCAGCCTACAACAATCAGCCTGTATGTGCAATATATGAATAATAAATATTATTTTCCATTAAAAATAATAAATTCAGAGAAATTATCCATTGGTAAACCTTTTAAAAAATAGCTTTTAACTAAAGAGAAGACACCACACAGGCAAGTTTCATACATTTGAATGTTCTATTGTTTTCAAAATTATTCTTGTCTATATAGCAATACCTGATCATTTTTCCACATGCTTCCTTTTAAAAGTTCTTCCTCTAATGGCCTTTGATGTTTCCTTACAGAACATTTTCTTCTTTTCCTCTCTTTTCATTTTAGTTCCACCACATACTCAGACCGTAAGTAGAACATCTATTTAACATCTCTTCAGAGCCTAAGGATATGTATTCTTCTCTGGGTCAGTGCTGAGTGACATAGCTTCTTCTTTAATCAAGAATGACAAAGCTCAGAAACACTGCTGATAACATCTGAAAATTTATGTACTTATCTGCAGTAATCTCTGAAAATTGCTTCTTCAAGTACAGTGGAGATTTTCCCTTGAATACGTAATTAAATATTGAATGCAAGGCAACTTAGGCTGCCACTAAAAGGGCTTTTTTCTGTGAAAAACATATACATCACATTTTTCTTTGGAGGCTGAAAGTAGATATAAATAGGAGGTTACATAATCTAGTCTGTTCTCATCTTAGTTCTTGACACTATGTAGGAAAACAATATTCAGGCCTGTGCATTATCTCATGCACTCAGCAAAAGAGACATCTAATTGCTTACGGCCCACAGCCCTGGTCCTTCATCTGAATGCTTGTGTATATCGTGGTGTGGTAATCAGAATACAGAGTAGACATTAGGCTAGATTTAAGGCTCATTTTTTAATTGGATTTTTAAATTATGAGTTTAAAGTAATCAGTGAATCATGGAGATTACAAGATACAGAATTAAATTCTTAGAAGACAGCAAATAAATTATTATTTTGAGAGGAGAGTGAGAGCATAGAAACCAAAGAAGATAGGTGAAACCAAAGCAATATTTCCAATAGGTAAGCCAACTCCTGGGAACTTTTTCCAAAAGATATGCAGTTTTGTCTTTAGAGAAGGCATGCATCACCAAACTTTACTCCCTTCTCTCCCTTATCTAATTTGTTCCATGAGTTAAATATAATTCTCAGTTGTAGAATTTATTTTAAAAATATTGTCTGACTTGTCAGGTGTTACATACCAAACAAACAGAAAGGTAGAGTCAATATGTTAAAGAAATGTAAATTTTCTATTACACCTTTCTTATGGTATAAGTATTTACCTTACAGGAAGCACTGTCAGATGGAATGTGAAGAAAACAAAGTTTTCTTCCTATGGATTAACTACTTGAAATATAAATAATGTTCTTTTACACAAAAGCCTAGACTGAGACTGTGACTTCAGCCGCTACTCAATTAGAATTAATGTTTCGATATCTGATTGTATGTATATGTTTTCTCCATTTTCAAACCAGAAACAAGTGCTTTTTACAGCATGAACTTAGGCTATAAGTGAGTTAAAACTTCTAGATGTTGCAATGTTCTAGCATATAGTATTTACATTTAAGTTAGACTAGTTTAGTTAATTCATTTGAAATCTGGCTGAGCAGAAATTGAATAAACAAAATACAGCAAAGCTGGCTACATGGATTCATCTTTCAGCAGTCAGTCCCGGTTTCCATAATTATAGTAGCCTGAAGGGCTATCCTTTAACTTACCACTCACTGATGAACACCAGGTAAAATGAAAACATGGCCACTTGCCTTACATGATACCTATAAGAAGCATATGCAAAAAGAAAGATAATTTTTTACTATAATTAATTAATCTGCTAAAATGGCCAATTTTTACCTTCTCTTTGAAAGGAATGGTATCAAAACTAGAAAGATCCTCTTGGTTAAAGCACATGGCAGATGAGGTGCATAAAGTACTCTAATATGAAGTTCATGAACATACAATTCTGGCTTAAATCCAAGATTTCAATAAACATCTGAGAGGAAACTCTACTCAAATGCACCTGTACAACCTGCAGCACCTTACCTTAGAGCGTGAGAAAAGTTCAGGTCTGACTGTTGAGGAATTCTGACTAAACAGAAACTACTTGCACATGATTGAGAAAGAAAGTTAAAGAAGAAACTGCTATCTGGTGATGAGGATAATGCTCTCTCCTTGTCAGATTTTACAAAGTCATTACCCGTTAGGCACAAAGATTTCTCAGAAGTCACCTTTAAAAGCACCTATCTTGTCATAGTTTGTAGAAGTGCTTAGTTATGCAGTGTCAAAATCAAAGCAGAGTACGTAAAGGCAGAGTAAAACCACAGCTTGAAAACAATATTCCTGCCTTTAAAAAAAAATTTACTTTTAGTAGGACAGTAAGTGCAATGCTTATAGGGTAAGCATTTTGTAAATATTACAATCCTTATGTGTTTCTATAATAAGAAATTATTTTTCTTGTTTCTAACTAGCTAACTGCAGCTATTTAGACTGAAATTCTTCATACCACTGTTTGCTACTAGCTGGGTATTTCTGTAAATCTCGGCTATCACGATGGAAACATCTCTGACAGTAAAATACGTCATATTGTCTGCATTAAATTACCTTTTAGACTTCTGTAGACTGAAAAGATTAAATAATAGGATCAATCTATAATCAATCTTTTCAAGCTTTGTTAAAGTCACCAAGAGGAGGGTGTGGATTTGCCTGGCCTGACTAAAACTTTTTTCATCTGATAGTTTGGTAATGACTACAACCTCTATTACCAAATGACAATTCACAGTTAAACTCCTTTGTCTACCCAAGCAATGGTCACACATCTAGTGCCCAACACAGACGTACCCACGAGTCATTGCTCTATGAAGCTGTGGCTTGAGTTGCTCTTCAGGTTGATTGTTGCTGGACTCGCATAGTGGTGCATGTCCCCCTTCTAGGTTAAGGCGGAGCAACAGTTTGTGAGTTGTCCTGTGAACTGGAGAACTCAAATGATTTCTGTTAGAAAGAAAGAAAATATGCACAAACAAGGCATACCAGTTTTCTGACTTCATTTACAATGCAGTCCCACAGTCAGCTGTACAGGTGTGAGGCAGAGGATGTGAACTGCAGCACTGGAGTAATGGATATCCAGGAACGGCAAAGACAACAGTGCCTTAGACTGGCATTACCACAGAAGCCCTGTATAGTGGAATTAGAGCCTGAGGGGACTGTCCTCTAAACCCAGACTCAGGCAGATAATAATAGTGATCAGAGTAGCTATCCAATTATACTAATTCAGCCTTGTCATCTAGTTAAGTCCTTTGAGTAAGTCGTATCTCAGCACAATTTCAGTTTCAACCTTAACAGTCTCCTTGAGGTAAAACATCGCTTGCAGAAACATCTGTACTTGGTAGGGACAAATCAGGTGAAAAGAAATACAGTCTTTTGCTACAGCTTAAACTAGTGTTACAGAACATAATGGAGGATTTTATATTAAATTGCCTCTTCCATACAGTTCCACAATCTGAGCATCACCCAAGACACAAAAAAATAAGGCACCTGTGATCTGACTTGCAGCAGAGGTGAGTTTCCTCAGCAGAAGTTATCGATAAGTATGATTTTAATACAAATTTCTAAATGTTCAGAAAACCAGATTATAGATATCTTAGATGGGACACCCAACATTATTTGATTTAACTGGTTTATATTTTATTCTTAGTACTTTGGTTTTCCTTATACACAATATAAATGTTTTTTCTTTCACCCTTTACTAAAATTAATTAAGTAATAACAACAGAAATTGTAAAATGGAAGATAATTGCTGTATTCAGTGCAGACTGCAATAAAGTGTAAATAATTCATGGAGCAGTATACTGCAGAAAATAGAAAACAGTTCATATAACCATACAACTATCAGACCTAAATTATGCTATGGGTCGCTAAATCTGATTTCCTGCAATTGCAGTCAACTGCATAATTTAATCCTTTTCCTAAATGTTCCAAATAGACCTTAAGGATTATTGAATTATCTGCCTGTAATAGGAGAAGCCATAACCCATTCATCTCTAGGTTTTACTGACCATTTTGCCAAGAACTTCTAATGCTCAATCTGAATTTATTCATGGGAAGTTTCTATCTGTTCTTGAGATGAAGTTTTCTTTTATACTGAAATGTCTTATATACAGCTAAATTAACAGGATTTGATGACAGATTGGATTAGGGCAGAAAAATGAACATTTGTTTCAATCTGAAATCATCTTTCTTGAGCTTAGATGACAAGAACTGTTATAAATGAGATAGCTCCTGCTCATCAAATAACAAAACTGCTTTCCAGCACTACTGAAGCCAGTGCTATCCAGTACACTTGCCTATTCTACAGCCATATCACACTGGTCACTCGTAAATCATTCTGTGATCAACCACCGTGTCCCCTCATGGCTGTTCCCAGTCAGCAAACTCACAAATTTACAAAAACTCTCAGTATCAGTCCCAAAGAATACTTGTACTTGATACTATGAAATGTTGCCCCTTGTGTATGGTTCCAGTTCTTACAGTCATGCAGGTCTTCCTGGGCATTTCATCCTTCTGTGTTAATGATAGACATGCATTTTGCTATGGAAAACTCAATTATCACACTCTTGCATCTCCATGCTAAGCTTTTTCATGAAATGATGAAACAAGTACTGTTTGAAGACTGACCTTTTAGGAGCTGCAGTATTAATATTCATGCAACAGCACTTTCCCTTTCAATGTCACTTTCATCCCTCTCTGTAGTGCTTTCGATAATTAGTGAGCTTTGATTATCTTGTACACTGACTGCTCAGTCATTAGACAGGAGTCCTGTAGAACTAATATGTTCTTATTCAGATAAAAACTGTCTATTTATGCATGTTTACCTACAGATTAAAATAGGGATTTATATAAATCTAGGGGGTTTTTAATAATAAAAAATGTCTTTTTCTACTGTACTAACACTAGTTGAATCTGATACCTAGCACTAAGCAGTATGAAGTACCAAACTCTCTTTTTTTGCTATTACTACAGCAAAAGATTTTGTTTCATAAATGATGAAATATTTTTTGATGCTTCATTTTGAAAAATCATGCCTTGTTTCATTACTGAACCAAAATTAAAAACAATTGAAAGACCAAATGTTTCCGATGTTACATGGAATAAGTGAATAAAATCACAATGAAGTATATTTTGTGAATCCAAGCTACAAAAAATATACTTTGACTAGAAGAAAGAAAGGATTTTGGATTGACAGAAAATGAATGTACTTTCCGATTCTTTTGATTTTGCAATGGAACTGAAAAAGAAAATTTATTTAACTCAGCTCTAGTTCTGTAGAAAGCATGAATTCTGGTCTTCTCATACGCCAACCCCTTGGCAGGTTTAGTAGTCTTTTACCATAAGTTTTTCAGGACACAATTTAAAATGAAATAGCAGTGTGGCAGACATAGCTCTGGTCTCAGAGCTCAGGTTGTGTCACGAGCATAAATCCTGGAGAAGGCTGAACTAATGGAGGGGTGACAGCACTAGCAAATCACCCCTGTATCTGCCAGACAGTATATAATGCAGGGATAAACTCCAAGCCATGAGCATAAACAAGCCTGTAATTCTAAGATGAAGACACAGAAGCATATACCAAACCCCATATGTACATCTGAGGTAATTTTTGTTACTGGTCCTCAGAAAAAGCTAGGAGAAGCTTGAAACAAAGATAAAAAAACAATTATAGACAAGCAACAATGTTGACAGAGTGGGCCACTGGGGAAAAAATCAAGTCAAGGAAAATCACTCAGGAAACTGTTTTATCACATGCATATGGCAAAAATAAAAAGTTGTTTACTGACATGGAAAAAAGAAGTCATATGCATCAGTTAGAGACTGTGTGCAATACAACACAATATTTATTTAAAGGCATAAATGTTACGCTCTTTAAATAACTAACTACTGGCAGAAACATTTACTGAATTAAACTCTACAGATTTGATAATTTTATACTTAAGAAGTCTATTTCTAACAGATACTTTATATGTCAGAGTGATCACATGTACCCTAGCAACCAGGATGTTATTGAAATTCCACATACAAGTGCATGAGTCATTTCGAGATGTGGAGCAAGTCCAATAATGAATGTTTAATAAATGGCAGAATCAGTAAAGTATGAGTTAGATTTTATAAATGTGTTAAGCTTGGTAAATTTCTTTTGTTCATAAATGTGCTGATACAAAAGGATAAATATCTGTGCTTTTTTTTCAAAACAATGTTATGTAATGTTTTCTGTGTTGTCAGGTTATTTCCCATATTTATCATCTGAAGAATTTTACACAGCAACTTCACTTCTCCCAGTTGTAAGGATTTTTTCTAAAAACATGTATCATATCTCTCTTGTCCTGCCCAAGACCTGAAAAAGAGTCTTCTCTGCTTCATGTACAGATGTGTGGGTACAAGTGGCATGTATCTAAGTGACAGAAAACATCCATGTAGGGTATTTTATATGCCTTCCATGCCACCGGTTTCCTGACGCTTCAACACTTTGGTATATGGAAGCATTATCCATTTTTTAAGAACAGATTGTTCTGCAGTTACTGCACAAAATTTGCACAATGTGCTTCTTCAAAGATCACGACACTTGAAAAGGAGAAAAAAAAAAAAAAAAGGTAGAAATAGAATGAAGGCCCGAAGTGAATTTTTTTTCCACCTAGGGTATATGAAAAAATTCTTTTTTGTGACAGTACTGTTGCATTCGTTATAAGGTGGACTCCAGCTACTGGGGATTCTTTCCTAAGCAGCAGTCTAAGTGAAAAATAGCCTATTATAAAGTCTACAACAACTCCTGATGAAAATGACAGATTAGAGGTTGAAAGGAAATAGCACTGATGCATTCTAGAATGACAGTTGTCACATTCCTAGCACAGACAACATGTTTGCTTCTCATTATTCCAGCCCCTACTCCTCAGCTTAACTGCACTCATTCCTACTGTGTTTCATGCTCATTTGCCTGCACCACCAGTTAATGCCAGCTTAATGGGACTTTTCAGTACTTGGCTGTTAACTGATGTTGTGTACACTAGTTGTATTTTGTTGTCAAGGTTCTTTTCCTTAAAATTCCTTTCACGAATCAGGAACAAACTCTTATTAGTTATCATTCAGGTAGGAAAATTTATCAAAAGTTTTTGAATATTAGAAATTCCTACAAAAGTGCATGAAAGAAAAATAGGCCTTTGCAAACACACTGTACAGAAAAAAGAGACCTAACAGTAACTGGAGGAATGAGGTGACTTTGTCAATATAAAACTTGTTACTAGTTTAACATGAACTGAGAATGATGATCTTCTAATCCAAACTAAGCTAAAGTTTCATTGACTATTCCTCATAGCTTGCACAGGCTTTGTGGGATCACTGTTATATTAGTCCAAAGCACAGCACACATTTCTCATGCAAAATGGGACTCCATCAGTTATGGTTAAGCCAAGGATGGCTTTTTAACAGTTCAGACCCCTTGTTTATAGATGTTAAACTTAAGGCACAAATTAGTTATTTTAGTGCTGGAAGAAAAAGCATCTCAGAGAAGCAATGTGAATGAAAATCTGTCTCTCTTTCTGATACAACTGGTTGAAGGGTGTGGTGTGGCCTTACTACCTTATTACAGAACTAATCCCTTGATCTGTTTATGGTAAGGTGCTGAGTAAGCCAGGCTTGTATAGTTCTTTTGAACTCACTTAAAAAATTCTACTTCAATTATCAGCACTTGCACCACCAGCTACATCAAAACTAGACAAAATTTCTCTGTGTAGTTTTTATCCTCAATTTAGAAAAAGTAGTAAGACTGTAATTCCTTCTTAGGATCTTCTGATTTTCTAAATAGCTAAATAAATGAGTGCTAAAGAGAAGAATCCTTAAGAAGAGTGCTTAAAAGAAACTAGTAATTTAGATTAATTCTTCATAAGAAGTAGCTTATTTGATTTTCTTTTTTTCTTTTAAGTGATCCAGGAAAAGTTGTACCAGCTTAAACTTGTCCACACAGTCAATAAACAAATCCCCTCTAATCTGCAGAAAGATTTAAGAAAGTTAGCTTTGAACAGCTCTATTTTCTGGTGTGTTGGTGACTGAGGTCCTCAGATGTTGTTTCTGTTCTAGACAATTATACAATAATGAACAAAAGGAATGCTGCACTATGAATTGATTTTTAGGGTCTTTCATGGCTATCAGCCTGCTAAGCACTGTAAAGACTTGGACAAAGTGCTTGTTCCTCCTTGTTCCTACTGTGTCTAAACAGGCAAAAGGGAAATGAGCGATGAGAATTTGACCAAATTTACACAAGTGACTAATAGCAAACAAAGGATTTCCTGCATTTAAGCCCAATAAGCAGTGGACCAGGCTGTTTTTTACATGTAGGACTTACAGGGGAAACTCCATTTTTTTAATTGCTAGAATGTGGGTACTGAACTGGATTAGGTGACTCAGTTTTCAGTGCTCTGGTTTTGCCTCATTTTCAGTCGGGTTTCCTAGGGAAATGAAACTTGTGCAATCACACTGTGTGTACGGATGGCTGCACGCGTGTTCCAGTAGTAACTTGTGAACCTCTTGGCAAACTGTAACAAAGTGGACACAAAGTATTGTTCTCAGAGATAACACAAAAGTCTTGGTCTCACAGGTAATGTAATACAAATGTTGTGAAACAGTGGGACCACTGTAGATGCCAGACTGTAGTCTGATAGCAAGAAAATTCACGTGATAGAAATCATATGACTTTAGTTTTGATACTAACAGAACCACACACTTTGTCAGTTATGTTTAGAGTTTTCCTCTGTATTGAGAAATTCATTAATTAAAAACCCAACAACAAAACAGAATCTCATGAACCAATGCAACATTCGGTACTGGAGCTCAAAGGAAGAAAGCCAAATATAGTATTATTCATAATAAAACAATGAACTAGAGTAACTGCTCATGGATGGATGGGTGGTGCATGGATTTCTCTTTTCAGTCTGTGGGTGTCAAGTCTTTGATAGCCACAAGACCACTCAGACTTCCTCTGTGCTTTAGAGGGTAAAACTCATGGTAGCAGAAAACCTCACTGCTGTACCTAGAGGAAGAAAGAGGAAACAGAGACAAAAACTGGGGTGGTTCGTGATGGAGAATATTAATGTTAGTGATCTCAGATGTCATAGTGAGGCAAGGTTTACTCAAAAATATCAGTGTAGACAAGGCCTCATTGGGGCTCAAGGAAAGCAATGATTCAACTTCTAATATTAGAATATGCAGTTCAAGCATGCGTCTCGTGTTGGAAACTTACTTGCTCCTTTAAAAGCACTGCTCCCTTTTCTGCTGGTGAGATATCCTGCCAAGAGTGTGTGACTGAAGCTGGAGAGACGGTGCATATCCTTGGTACATATGTTTCATCTGAGTACTCATCTGAGCAGGTCAGAAATTTTACTTCCCCTTTTAAAACAAAGGTTCCAGTAAAATTTAGTTTCCTCCCCTCATTAATGTGAGCAGCCTTCAACCAAACCAAAGCACATAATTTCCGTTGTGTCATAAAGATTCATTCTGCATAAGAATAAAATGGAAGGAGCGAAGCTAAGACCTTTTTCCATGGGATGGGCTAGGGAGCATTTTTATTCTTGTTGCTATAGTAATGCATACAACTGATTGTGCAATCACTGCAATTACACATTTTAAGAGGGTGGTACTTTCGAACAGTAGCAATGCAACTGCAATGTGAGAAAGTGATGTAATCAAGGAAAGATGGAAGCATAACTCAACAGCATGTTTAAGACATGTTTACTGGATTATGATGAAATATTTTAGAGAGGAAGTCTGGCTCTTGGTTAAGATCAGCCTTTTACATTTAAAATCAGTATTTTCCTTCTCCACAGCTTTCTTTTGTGACCCTGACACTGAAACACAGTGTTGACTAAAGTTATGAGCAGTAACAAGCCATTTTAGGTGCTTGGCCATGGAGCAGAATCCAGAACCTTAAATTACTCAGATGGACCACAGACTGCATTCTGAGGGGGGAGCAGCTGAACATAGTGAATAGCATTTTCTTCTGGTAGATCATATCTTAAAACATCATCTGAGATGCACAAGTGGTCTCTGCTGAAAGGAGGCACTTCTTTTATTTGAGGTACTGGAATCTGTTCTCAAGACAGATTTGCTTCAAAGGGCAAGGAAGTTAACAGTTTGGTTTTCTCATGTAACTAAATTCAATGGCTCAGATGCTAGGAGCCCTCATAGAGATGCTCTCACTCATAGAGAATGGTCTGGCACTCATGATATCACTCTATGAGATGCCTAAGTTAAATTTGTTCCACTGCTTGTAAAAATTCTAATCTTACCTTAATGTCTTAAAAGGGTATAGGACTCAAAAGGGTAGGGTGCTCTCACTCTCCCTTATTCAGTAATTAAAGAACCTGGCATGCATACGGTGAAAATAGCCTATGGATTTTGATTGTTGGGGGCTTACTGGCCTGACCAGAAACAGAGCTTAGATGTCACCAGACTGAGGAAGCAGCTATGTCCAGATACTAAGAATTTTAAATTGGATCCAAAGAATTTGAAAGACAAAATGCTCTATGGACTAAGATATCAATCCTGCTGAACAGTTGTTCATTACTAAAATGACAATGTTGGTAGTTCCTTACTTGCCCCGGGTCCTGTGTGATTAACTACATTACAACTGTTCAAATATCAGCAATTACCATCATATGGCCATGGAAATTAAAAATAAACTTCTTTACTGTCATTGCTCTCCTTTTTTTTTTTTGTCCACAGTCTTAAGTAATATTCTGTACCTGATGCTGAGAATAATATTTGGCATGTTCTTAAAAGAGACATAAACCAAACTCCATTAAGAATACTAGTTCAGTTGCTCTGATTCATTAGTCACACAGTTTATTGATGGTGTTTTTCCATCCTCTTTGTTTTCTGAACTTTTAAAGAGAAATACCGCTAACTCAAATTTTAAAATGTGCTTGTATTTGACAAAGAAATAGCATACTTTTTTTTTTAACCTGTGAGTCATCCTGAACAAACATTAACAAACCTCCCTCTCAAAATTCCAAAGAAGTGATAAAATAGGACAGGTAGATAGGTAGAGAGAACACACCCAAACAACCACTTTTCAAACAGAAATAGAATATCTAACTTTCACTACCATATTATTTTCAGGTTGTCACAAGACTTCACTGTTCATGTTTACACCGCAGGATTTTAGAAGCTTTCAGAAGGTTTCTCCTGGTTTCGGCTGGGATAGAGAAAGGTGATGTTAATTTTTTACAGAAGATCAAAGAGGCAAAATAAAAAGCTGTGAACTATTGATTTTGAAAGGCCTTCTGGTTGAGGCTATAAAAAGCTTTGGATACTTTACCTAACCCTCTTGTAGGCTGACAACCAGAAATATTAACACTAAAATTGCTCAGCATATCTTGACAATTTTGCATTGTTTTCTATGTTAGATATTCACAGAGACACCTATTACAGACTAAGTTTCTGAACATAACAATATACTTGGGCTAGGGCTTTACTCCTTAGTATTGCCCCTAGAGGAGCTCCTGACTAATAAAGACTTATTTTAAACCTGATTAATTTTCAGCATATGCATTTTCAGCCTGTCCCTGTGTGGCATTTCACAATAAGAGCTGCTTTAAATGTGTTTGCTGAATTGCTGCCTAAATACCTTCACATGATGGGATTATTTATATGGTACTGAACATTGGTTTTGGTATATATTCACAATTACATTCTGTTCAGTACTCCTACAGCTACTCTTCCTGATTAAAACTGAAGCCAACAATAGATAGGGCTTCTAATCCAAAAAAGTGACATTAATACTTGACAATATGGCTATTCTGAGCAGTCCTTTAAAACAGAAAACAATAAACATTGCTTTAAAGCTGAGAAGGTAAGAAGGTATAAAACTGGGGAAAAGAAAGGATCTTAGGAGTTCAGGAAAATTTGCATTTTAGGTCCAAGTAATTGACATTGCCCTCTATTCATTTCACATTTAGCCACAGTGGACCATCAAGGCCTGTTATCTCTCTGATTACTCAAATTTTTCTTTCTTGCATTGATTTGCCTGATCTTGTTCCAACGGAACTGTTGCAAAATGTCTATTAAATCCAGGAAACTGATGAATGGGTTTTATGTTCCTATCCTATAAGTAGAAGTCTGATGGTATCAATATAGGAGGGTTAAGTACTCTCCTGTAAAGAGTCTGACAACTGTTTTGCTGGTATTTTGTTCTCCCACCTCTCCAAGGTATTTTCACTAATCATTCACAATGACCATGAGAACTACAGAGATGGACCAGTGTATTGACCTATCCTGATGATATGCTTCAGGGACAAAGAAGAAATTCAACAAAGGA
Source organism: Scytalopus superciliaris (assembly GCA_013400415.1). NCBI lineage: Eukaryota > Metazoa > Chordata > Aves > Passeriformes > Rhinocryptidae > Scytalopus > Scytalopus superciliaris. The sequence continues at coordinate 150,559 of VXBX01000125.1, read as the reverse complement.
GTGTTTGTGTAACAAATTTTGTAAGCAGCTTTGAAAAAAATAGAGCATTTCTTTTCTAACTAGCTCCAAATATGTTATGAAATACCCATTCTCTTCAATTGAAAAGTTATCAGTTAAATTCCTCCATCAACTACCCTTGTACACTTGGAGCCTCCAGGTCAAGCCAGAAGTATACACACTAACTGAGAACAAGAGAGCACATGAGAGACAAATGGAGTCTTAAAAAGCTTAATCTTTCCCCTCATGCATACATAGAGCTGGTAAATTTACCATTTGTTGCCCACAACTAAGACTACTTTTTTCCTTTTAAATAACAGTCAACTCACTGTTAGCTCTTGTACCACCAATAACAGAACACAGCCAGCCCTTGGCAGCCACTGTTACCTGCAGCCACACTGACTCTGTTAGCCCTGGTCTGCTTCCTTCCCATCCTCCAGAACCATGGGCTCCACGAAAATGGGTATGAGGGAAGATGCTCTTCCTCCCCTCTCACTTCCTTTCGTCTCCATTTGACTCACATAATGAGCATATCAGAGAAGCAGAGAGAGGGGCAAGCAAAACCTGGTGAGAAGAGCTCTTCCTTTAAAGTGATGGAAAAGGAGAGTCCCTCAGCAGAGAAGAATGGACTTTGTCTATGTGGTGTATCATTTTCAGCAGTAAATCCAGTGTTCAGCTCAAACACAAGGTTTGTATTTCAGGGTGAAATCCCCTTGGAAATAGTTTCTGCCCTGCAGATGAGATCAGAAAGGGTGGAGAAACACCACTTCCCCTCACACCCATGTCCTGTGAAACCCTTATGATTACTCCCCATTTCTTCTCACCTCACAGTCAGTAGGAGTTGACACTCCTGCTTGTTCACACAATCCCTGCCACTGACTTTGTCACTGCAAAGAACAAGGGCAAAACCATTAATACTGGCCTTGAACACTGCAGCAGCAAAATTAATTTTTGTCCACTCAGCTTGGAAATTTTGAAGCAGCTCTGCCAGAAACAAAGCACATGGAAACCATGTCTTTATTTCTTTCCAACTTGAAGCAGCAGGGTAATTTTAGCTGCTACTTGCTAAACAGAAAAATTTTAAGTAAACATTACATTAAAAAAAACCAAACCTCAAAACACTTCTGTTAGCTCAACTTTCATCCTGTTATACTTTCAAAGGGACTGTTATATCCATAACAAGTTATTTGTGAAACCAATTTTAAAGCTAAAACAATACACTTAGTATATTTCTAGAGAGTGGTGTCTGGCCTCTTGCTGCTGACCAAGAGATATCCTGTAAAGGAAGTAGCTAATCACTGTCCCCTTGGAAAATGTTTACAAAGGGACGTTTGGGATGATGTTATCTACATCCTGTTTAAGTAGCTATTTTGTTCTTTTAAATCAGATGGTGAACCAAAAAGAAGCATTCTTAGTAGTATTGTTACGCTTTTCCTTTCTATACCATGTTTCTGGACAGTGGTTATTTCAAGGATACCAGCTGTTTTTCACTTTATCTATCCATACTATACACACGTGTTTTAAGAAATGAGGTGTTGCAGCGTAACTGGGGTTTTGGGGGGAGTGAGAGGAGGAAGGGAAGGAGATTAATTTTTGTGCAATTCTTATCAAAATCAATTGGTGAACTGTATGTACACATAATCACTGTGATGACCTGAATCAAAACTGATCAAGTACATTAATTCTGAAAGACCATACAGGAAAGAAAACTATTTTGCTATGGACCACTGGAGGGAAATAGAACTTATGATGACAATGCTCTTGGATTCAGTTATTATAAATAAAAACTTTTATCTTTCCCTGATGCCAGAATTAAATGTGGTTTTGTTTTTATTGATAGACCACATATTTCGGTTAGCAATATCATTACCTTTCACTGCATATTGCCCCACTGTGTGCTGCTTCTCAAACAGCTGGACATTAATGCAAGATAGGCAGGTGATTCTTACAAGCAGATGATCATGCTTACTGTGTTTCAGCATTCTCATAAATAGAAAAATATCAAAATCTTGAATCAGTAAAAAGGCTGAGGACTGAGCCTAAAAGCCACACAAATCAAAATGTGATTCTACTCAGAAGACTGCCATCAGTAAGTAACATTTTCTAACTCACTAGACTTCATGATGTTTTTATGTATTATCAGGATATATGTTCATAGCTTTTTTTTTAAATTTTATTTTACTGAAACAATTAATTTTAGTCCACTGTTATTTAAAGTCTTGATTAAAAACAACAAAATCCAACAGTCTCAGTTATGTGTAGCTGACAGGGCAAGACTGTTGTCAATCAGCAGCTTGAAAATTATCTGTACAAGTAACTAATTATAAACTTAGGCACAGCTCTTAAAGTAAATTTTTGACTCTCTGATGACTTTTAAGTCTGTGAGGAAGTCCAGAGTGAAAACAGAAGGAAAAATTAAGTTACTAAAAATTAGCAATACCTACATTTTAGTGGGCTGGCTCGCTTCACCTTGTAAGAGTTGACTGAAAAGAAGAAAAAGGGAAGGGGAATTTGGCCATTTTGCAGGGATTTATCTCTGCTTGGAATCCCAATCAGAGTACTGATGAAACTCAGGCACTGGAGTACTATATGCACTGCCTGATGCATATATCCATCTATCAGTGTCAAGTTTCCTGCACTGAATATGAAACCTCTAATTTACATTGCAAAATCATGCGCTCATGTATATGGTGCATCCCAGGAATATACGAGCAATTTCACAAGCACAAATGCAATCCTTTTCAGAGTATATTACTAAGCAATTGGATAAATATTCACCAACACGACTGTAAATGAGAAAAAGACTTTATTATTCATTGTTGTGAAGCACAGTGAGATTGTTTTTCACATTTAAAAAAGGGAAGCAGAGGCACTGGGGAAGGGCCACAAAAGTTGTGGTACACAAATTGAGACAATGAGGACCTTTTTTTTTCCCAAAAAAATAAATACCATTACGTAGTCCTTTGAATTATTGAAGACTGTGTTTCTATTTAATTTTCAGTATTGAATGCTCAGATTTATGCAATTTATGCAGGTAAAAGAATGCCCAGTCAGCAACAAAATCAGCCAATAGATATGTCAAAAGCTCTTTTTGGCATTATTGTTTGAAAAGCAAGGAAATCTAGGAGAGTCCATAGAGGGGACACAGGCAGTTTTCAGTTATCTCAGTCACCAGACAATAATTTTTTTTCTCCAATCTTCATTCCCTAGTGATTACAAGCTCTCTAACTTCTGTAACCAAAGCAGTTGAAAATGACAACTCCCATCAGTATGCATCTTTATTTGCCCCTACATATCCATACTGTGATTTAAAAGGAAGCAGAAATGCTGTGAAAGGAATGATACCTTGTTTTGTAGTTAAAGGCAATATTGACACACATACACATGAGACATGAATCTCCTAATTTTGAAGAACCCAAGTTTTCATGGGGCATCTCTACATGGTAACACTGTCGTAACTACAAGGGCTTGAAGACACAGTCACGACAAGATTTATGGGTAGATACAATGCCTTTTATTAGACCAGATAATATAATATAGGAAAAAGTACTCAGATTTCCAAATGTTGCTATTTTTCAAGTTTAGTAGAGCTTTCAACGTGATTTCCTATAATATTATTGCATTCAGTTTGGGACACTGAAGTCTGGATGGATAGACGAATAGATACATATCTAGTAAAAAGCAGTTTGAATGTTCAGGCTCAGGGAATAGGGGTTGTACTGTAATGAGTCTGGCAGTGAGTAGCACAGGGGTTTATCCTGGGACCTGCCCATTTTAACACTGTTATCAGCAGCGTGTGGGAAGTGATGCAGTGCCCTCTCCTCAAGCGGCATCAAATTGGGATGACAATCCAGTATGCTTGAGGCCAGGGCTGCAATCCAGAGACCTAGACAGGTTGGAGGAATGGACAAATGCATAGTCCCACACCCAGGAAGGAAGAGACCCTTGCACCAGAGTAGGCTGGTGACTGACCACCTGGGAACAGCACTGCTGGAAAGGAGGGGGAGGCTTTGCCAGGCAGCAAGCAGTACATGAGCCAGCAGCATGCCCTGACAGCAGGGAAGGCCAACAGCACCCTGGGCTGTATTCACAGGCACAGAGCCAACAGATAGAGTGTGATGGGTTGTTTTTTGTAGGCCTTCCTTGGTAACCAGGGTCAAGATCTAGGAAGTATTCCATCCCATCTCTTTACGTAATCAGGTGTATATAAACCGAAGGAGGAGGTGTTCTCTCTCTTTGGCTTTCTTTTCCTTCTCGGGCTCGCACGCTGACAAGCTCCCGGTGTTTGGGCCTGGCTTATCTGTGTTCAGCGAGGCCTGCTCTGGGGGTTGTTTTGCCTGGGCCAGTGGCAAAGGTTAAGAATCTGCTTTTCTAAGGAAAGTAGTGAATTTACTATTGTATTTGTTATTTACTGAGTTAATTTCTGAATTTAGATTGTATATATATTTGTTTTGTCTTATTTTTCCCTATTTTGTCTCCCTCTTCCCTTTCCCTTCCCCTTGTCCCTTATTGGGGTGGTTTGGGGGTCCCTGTCTTGTTGTGCCTAGTATATAAATTTAATATATGTAAATACATATATATTCCTTCAATTTTCTCTTGCTGCTTTTTGCCGTTTCGGGAGAGGGAGGGGGGAATCTTTCTTGTGAGGTTTGGCTCTTGGCAGAGAGCCAACCCGAACTTTCACATAGAGCAAGGTGATTGCACCACCTCTAGACGGAGGCAGTTCTGGGCTCTCCAGTACAAGAAGGACATCGACAAACTGGATTGCATTCAACAGAGGGCCACTGAGATTGCTGGATGCTGGAGAACTTGCCCTGAGAAGAGATTCTAAAGAAACTGGGCCTTTTCAGCTCAGACAAGAGATGGTCTCAGGGGAGATGTAATAGCAGACTGACTGCACTTCTGAGAAGGCTATTGAGAAGGAGCCAGGTTTTTCACAGCAATGCACAGCAAGAGTATGAGAGGCAACAAATAAACCAAAACAAGCAAAACCAGTAATTAGATACAAAGTTTTTTTTGCTAATTTTGAAGATTTTCTTTTTAACCATGAGAATAGTCAAATATTCCAACAGGCTGGTTGGTCAGGAAAGCTGTGCAGTCTTCAGACTTGGAGGCTTTTGAGATCCAGCTAGATAGAGTCCTGAGCAACCAGGCTTAGTCCCACAGCTGGCCATGCTTTGAGCAGAGGGCTGGACCTGAGGTCCCTTCCAAACTTGGTCATTGTGTGATTCTGAGATTCTTTGCAGAAATCCTTGTTAAGTCTACTCAAGATCTTCTCATTTTCTAATCTTGTCAGTTGGTTTGATAAAAGACATTGCCTTTACCTGTAAGCTGTGTCTTGCCTATAATTTCCAAAACTAAACCCCATAGATGTTTCATCAAGTGGCAGCATGTTTACACCTACATGGATCATTGCTAGGACTGGACTCTTTCAATTCATTCCACAGACCTTTGGCATTTGAAATGAACAAACTTACAGTAGGTATAATGATCAGCCTGAGTGTTCACTGAGAGTGGTGGGGAACCCATGGCTGGCAAATAACCAAAGAATTGCTCTGGCAAAATAAAAAACCAGCAAGACCCAGTATTCCATGCTCTGCTCTAGGTTCTGACAGTTTTCATATGCTTTTCCTTTTTTGTTTTCATGAATTCTAGCAGTCTCAATTTTCACCTTGTTCAACTACAGGCTAACTGCTGGATGTTAATATGTTTAACAAAAGCAACCTTTACAGAAGAAATGTCAGTATAGAAGTAGATTGGATAGGTACTAACTTTCTAGGATGTCTTGCATATGTTATACACAAACCTACGGTCCTTAAAAGTAAGAAAGCAGTGGCTACAAGGTGCTCCCAATTCCTTCTGTGCTTGCAGAAGACCTGGAAACTCAGAGGTACCTTATTGACAACCCAAAGCACTCCAATAAGGTTAGTCTGATTTTCTTCAACCTGACTTAAAGATAATCTTTAAAAAGAGGATTCATATTCTTCTTAATTTACTATCCCCTCTCTGAATCCTACGGTATTACACTTTCAGGTCCCATTTTGCAATCATGAGTATGAATTTATTGCCTCCCTCTTATAAATGAAAGCTGTAGCTGTCCAAAAAGTCACCCTAGAGCATGCACCATTGAAGGAAGATGCTTGTGATAAAGCCACAAAAGCTAACATTGTTACAGGTCACATTTCTTCAGAAAGTGCAACATTCCATCCCTGGCCACTATGGCAAAGCTGTGTGAAGGAAAAAACAGCATGAGAATTACCATGGGCCAATAACCTGAATGGGGTTATCACACCAAAACCTTCACTAACTCTGCAACTTTCCAAAAATGGAAATATTTGATAAATTGGTGAATGTACCCAAAGACTAGGTCACCCTGATCAAAAGGTATGACCCAGTCTTGGAACAAGAGACTAAACCTGCTCTATTTAGCTTTAACAAGAATCAACACTCACGCCAACAAACTGTTCTAAGAGCTAACAACTTTAATTATAACAGGGAAATACATTTAGGTGATACTTTGAATAGGCCTGATGATACAGAACAGCCACACCTTTGGCATATCACAGCTCAGGTTTTTTCATGTCCAATTGCTAGCAGGCCCTCACTGACTTGTTAAACCTAATGACTGATTACTACCTGGTTTGCATGAACATTACTTTTCATACAGTAACACTTAGGTTTCTATCTGTTGTCTTTCTTCCCAGTTATGTTAGCAAGCTCTTCTTCTTTTCTGGAATTACTTCCTGCACTAGATGATCTGGCTTGCCTTTCTAATGTTGTCTACCAACCCTGCCTCCTAGCAGATGCACTGTCAGCACCAAGGAACCTTCTCATTCATGATCCCACGCCACAAGGACACTGAAAAGCTTTCAAAATGAGCTGTGCTTTTACAATGATCTTTGTTAAACAGATTTAAGTGAACACTACTGGAAAAAAGTATGGCTTTGCTCTCTTGCCTTTGCTTGGTTATAGCAGCAGTTGAGCTAATGTGAGTGGGTGGTGAAATGAATTAAATAACTACTATTGCATGGCAGAACATATATAATCTTTAGTTTGGTGTATTTTTTTCCTAGATTAACTTTTGTGTTCAACTCATTGTGTGGTAGTACATGCTCCACTAGTTGGCCCATTGTAAAAGGCAGGTATAAAGACGCAGGAAAGATGGCAAATTGAATGAGAATAAAGTAGATTTGAAAGCACAGATTAAGAAAATTATTTTTACTCTGATTCAAGGCCAAATTAGATTTGTGGACTTGCACTAAACAGGACAGAAAAAGGCATATCTGGAAGTGCAACAGATCTTCAAAGATCCAGCTAGAGCTGAGACAGTGAGTTGATCCCTTCACTTGGTTCTAATGGTAAAATCCATTTATAAGTTACTATTGTTGCAAGACCTTCCAGGAATCTGAGCACAACAATACAACAACGCCTAGCTGGTCATGTTTCCTTGGGAGCAGCATGGCCCATCCTAGCCATTATCAGCTTGCAACTCTGTTAGCATGGCTCCTTTGATCGTAAGTTATACTTTAAAGTAATCATCTACTGATTGAAGCTCTGAGAGCAGAAGAGATACCTTGCCTTTCCACAGAGCAGATCTCTGATCCTCTGAGGACAAAAACGAAGCATGAATATACTTTACACTAGGAGACCTTTTAATCTGAAGAATTTCACATTCAAGGATCAGTATGTCAGACTACTGTCTGGGCATGTAAGTAAAAAATGAGTATTTGTATGAGATTGTGTACTGTAAGATTTACTTATGGATTACCTTCAGACCACAAAGCTAAAGAATACTCTTTCTGTCAAACCCACATTTATTTGTGTGTCTATTTCATGCATGTGAACTTATCAAGGAAAATGTCTTAAAGAGAAAGCAAAGATCGCCGGGATGTACTTCTCTGAAGTACAATTCAGGCAGGAAATTGGCTTAAAAACAAAATTGCTACAGATAATACCACAGAGCACATGACATATTATGTTGGATAATATATGTATAATATATATGTTTCTTAAATCACAGTGGCCTTCAAGCTCTATGCTAGGAATGAGCTTACAGCATACACAGAAGAATGTCACCTACTGAATGTGATTTCCAAGAGTATGTAGGGTTTTTCCTTTTACCTGGAATTCTTCAGCAAAGAAAAAGTCAGGTTGCCCCAGTTACTGTTGTGATAATGGTATTTATCACTGCCTCTGAGGAAACAACAGTGAGCAAAATTGATCATTTTTAATGATCTAAGATAGATTGATTGATCAAAATTGATCTAAGGAGAAATGTGCCCTGGTTGTTGGCAGAGAATTACCTGGAATACCTGAACGTTGCCAGTTAGTCTTAAAATTAAAGAAACAGTCCATGAAATCTGTCTGACTCTTGGTGTGAGGCACAATGGCATTATGATGACTATGTAATATTTAAAAACATAAACTGAGTTCTTAAAATAAGCTGTTGATAATGCAGCGGCTTCTTGACTCAGTACTTTTGTGCTGGTCTGTTAAGCCTATTTCTCAACAAAAGTCCATTCGGACAAACTGTAAGTTACAGGATACGGGGTGAGTTTGCCCTTTCAGATTTCCTGCCTTGGCCATTTCTTCTCAGAAGTGAAGAAGTTGTCAACGTTGAGTTAGAAGAGCTCTCAGAAACTCATAATGGTAATACAAAACCCATAAAAAATAATGGGACCCCTTTCCTTGTTCTGCGATTAAACTGAAAGGGCAGTCTAGGGGGCAAATAAGCACAGAGCCTTTAAAACGGCAATCGCCAACACAGGTGTCTCAGCTTTGTGCTCTCACCTGAGCATCGCACAGGCGCTCCCCTCCAGCTGCGTGCGGCACGGTGGGAGGGCAGGGCAGGGCGGTCTTGGCCGCTCCCGGTGGGTCAGGGCGATGCTCAGCGCCCCGCCTGGGGCTGGGAGCGGAGGGTCCGTGCTGGCCGCGGCCGGGGGCGCTCCGAGCC
>VXBX01000125.1:40874-141559 GCA_013400415.1 Scytalopus superciliaris | reverse complement strand
ATGCGCGGGGCCGCGCCGCGGTACCCGGCCCGCCCCGCTCCGCTCCGCGCAGCCCCGCTCCCTCTGCTGCCCGCGGAGCCGCGCCTGGGACCGGCATGGGCACCTTAGGGAAACGGAGAGAGAACCAGTGAGTTCACCGGGCTGTTTTACACCCGCAGCGGTACCGGGCTGGGTCTCAGGCCGGCCCCGAGCCCCTGCAGTGCCCGGCGGGGCGGGGGGAGCGGGCACGGCGCTGCCCCTCGGGGGGAGCTGCCCCTCGGGGGGCTGCGGGGGCCGCACTGCCGGAGCTGGAGCTGCTGGGGGGCCAGGCGGGGCCCACCTGCCGGGTGGGACAGCGAGAGGAAAGAAGCGCGGGGGGGCGTGCGGGGGAGGATTTAGTTTCACGCGTTTGGATGCCGGTGTGTGCCGGGCGGGCGGCTCAGCGCGGGGTGGGACAGCGGCAGGGTACGGTGCGGGCTGAACGGGACCGGCGGCGCCGGGCGAGGGGCCGCACCTGCTCCGTCTCACCCCACAAGCGCACTGTCACTCGTCTGTGATGCCCTCCCCACCCGCGCCAGTGTACAGTGGAAATGCAGGGCGGGTGTCCCCCCGCCGCCCCGCGCTCCCGCTCTCGCCTGTTTGTCACGTCGGGTGACCGCTGCGAGAGGATGTGTTCTAGGGAATGGCCACATGTGCCACCGGCCGAGCTTTGCCTGTCCAGTGTGGCCAAGTCGGCCACAGTGTTACTGTAAACTTTTTTGGGGTGTGGAAACTTTAGTTTTTCTTCGTATGTTGCCAAGACCTGAAATATCTTCTGTCTTAACTCCTACTTTATTACTACTGCATTGCTAGGGTCCTCTGCCGCCCTGTGTTGAAGAGTCACTGGAATAAAGCTAGGAATGGGGTTTAAGCTTGTGAAAGGAAAACCCTGAAAGCTGATCAGGCTCTTGTTCTTTTTAAATGAGAACAGGAAGTCAGATCACAAAGCTAGGAGGGAAATTTAGAGAAAGGGGGAAGGGAAGAGAACGTTTGCATAGCCACTGTCAGCCTAACTACGGAGGAGCTCAGTGATGGCCACTGCCTCTGCAGGGTCAGGCTTGTATTTCCCTGACTTTGGAACTATGGAGGCGTGGGATCAGTGTTGGATTGTAAGTGACACCGTGAACAGTTTTGTGGCTTTCCCAGCATTCAAATGAGACGGAACGGTAAGGATAAAGCTTGATATTCCTTGGGATGAGGTAGGGTCCAGTCTGTCTCCATAAGGCATGCGTATTTCCACCTTCATTCAGAAATGCCAGTTCGGGGATGTTTGTGAGTTTGCTTCTGCTACCTGTATGTAATAAGCACAGGGGAAACATTTCTGTGCCTTTTCTTTCCAGCTGATTAATAAAGTCAGATGATGAATAAAGTCTTGCAAAATGTTTCAAGAAAAGTTGTATGAAAGCTTAAGATAGCATCTTAAAGATGCTGGAGTTGCTTGTTTAGGAATACCGTGGAGGGTCTGAAATAAACCCAAGGAATTCCTGAAAATTCAGGAGTCCCTGAAATAAACTCAAGTTTAGTTGAAAAAGCAGTGTTTGTTGTTCTTTTGTGAACTGTACACTTATGCTTTAGTCAGATTTTGCAGTGGTTCTTGTTATTTGCAAGTGAATATGTTTCAGCACTTTTCAGTATAATGTTTTGCCTATTTACTACTTAATACAGAATTATGAACTATACAAGCAATGAACAGCCTTTAATACTATCTGTAAACATGCACATTCTTGAAATCTAAGTTATTATATGATCAAAACAAAATTCTAAAATTAGATATCTGCTTTTTTTGGTCTTTTAACATTTATTATTAAATACATTTATTTCCTCGTATACAATTTTAAAACAACTTCATAAGAAATAATAGTATGGAATAGATGCAAATTAATATGTTTGTTTTAATTGCAAAATACACCAGTGTGAGGTTGCACTGATATTGTGTTTACTTAATAGGCATTTTCCCAAATTAAATTAATAAAGCTAGCATTGTGTTTTCCAATGTCTGTAGTATTTGATTATAGTTATATTTTTTTCTCCTTTGCTTTTGGTGGTAGGTTACTTCATGACAATATTGCTGTTACTTGTGCTGAAATTTAAATGTCAACATAATTCCCCAACAAAGAAGCAAGACTTCTGGTAATCTTGACAGATCATTCAGGGAGTTCTATAACCATGCACTCTGCAATCCATATTTAGCAGAAGAAAAAAATAAAAATCATTTACTGAGCAGTTCCTTTGGTGTACGTATGAAGTGGGAGGGTTATTGTCTTTCAGCACCCTAGCTAGAATGAGTTAATTGTCCTTTAAATCTCTCCTCCCATACAGTGTAAAATTTGCCACTCTATCTTCTTGTATTTACTTCACTATTGTGCTTTCTTTAGGCAACCTGCTCAAGCATGCAGCACTGCCCCTGAGTCAGCACTGGAGCTAAAGCAGAGCAGTCACTGTCCCGGCCTCTCAAATCATACTCAGGTCATGATGGTGCCGTTGGGTCATCTAGCCAAAGGAGCCACTTTGGAAGATCTGCTTGAAATCTGCATTCAGTCCTTTGGTGAGTGTCTGGAGGTTTTTAGAATCATATTAATTTGTTTCTGTCCTGCCTGTGTTTAGGTCACTTAGTAGTGAATGACATTGATTCACTGGAGTAGAAGGGTGTTAAGTGAGACTCTTCTATGCTGCAGGTGACTATTTTTAGAGATGGGTGGATGTGTTTATGCATATGTTTGTAATATATGCTAAAGAGATTAGTATTGTGCTGAATATATGCTAAAGAGATTATTATCATGCTTTTTCTTGGGGGAACAAGACAAATTCCAGTCATCTATACTTCTATGAATGTTTTTTGCTCTTCCTTCAAGTACCAATTTTGTAAACTTCAGCAAGTAATCATAATTTGCGTATTACAGTAACATTCTCAAAATGTGTGTAAGCAATGTGTTCATATTAAACATTTTTAAATGAGGACTATTTTTAAACTCTGTGAGATCATATTGGCTTGCTTTTTGCATTATCAGTATAGATTTAAAGTTGCTTCTCTACAAACGAAAAAGATTCCAAACAGAAGTCATAGCTGTGCCCCTTTTTGAGCCTATCAGTTATTCATTTATCTTTTTACAATAAGGATTGTAGTATGGATAAGTATAGTTGTTGCCTAAGCCCTGTGTCCCTAGTTCGCTTTTCCAACGTTTTCATTAGCACATGTGTTTATATTTTATATTATTAAAATATATTAGTACTGAAGGCACTCAAAATGATTCTGAATAATTTGCTTATAAGTAGCACATCTGTCTTTCAGTGCTATGGGCTATTCCCAAAGTAGCAAATGTAGCAAAGGCTTAGTTGCAGAGTAGTCCTTAGAAAATAAATGTACTTGAACACCCACTCAGATCTAAAAAAGTTATCTGTATAGTTAAATAGTAACACATTGTGCTGATATAGTGGTACAGTGCATAAATACTGTGTAAACAGTGACTAATCTTTCACATTTGTTGGAAATGCTTTTTTTTTAACTTTAAAGCCTTCTAATCAGCATTTACAGGGAAATGCATGTCTGATAAAAGCTGGTGAAATGTGTAATTGTCAGTAATGTCTTGTTTCTTTTTGGCTTCTCTTCTCCTCCATTTAATTGTTCTGATGACATATTCACTGAACTGATATAAAGCCCCAATTTCTCAGAAAGTGTTGATTCATATTTTTAGAAGTTTTGTTTCACTAAGAGTGGGATATGACATCTAAAACACAAGACCTTCAAACAGTCTTAATATTGTGACTACTTGACCAATATTAATGTCTCCACATCTTTATGAAAAAAGGTACTATAGATATAACATTGTAAAAATCTACTAAAATTATTAAGGTTGCTGATTTAAAGTAGTGTAAGTGAAACCCTGAATGGGAGATTATTGTTGGCTAATACTCTGCATAACAACATATATGCTTATATGTTCTCAGATTCCTGGGCATCCATATATTAAAAAGATTCAGGTAACCAAGAGTACCTGTCCAGTTCAGCTTTATATGCATGTGAATCTTTCTAAGAAGTTTCATACTTCAGTTAGAAAATTTACTATAGTCTGGTAGATAGGGTTTTCTTAAACCTTTCCAAGTGATAGTTAGGTCTAGCAAAGTGAATTGTAGTGTATCTGCAAACATTATTATAACTGACTAAGGACTGCTAGAGTTATGATGTGTGCTGCAGAAGTTTAGAGTCTTCAATGAGCAGTTAATATATTTATACATATTCCATGACATTATGCATATTCTTATGCATTCTTCTATGCATTACACTCTGTTGGAATTTCCTGTTAGGGTATTTAAATAAAAATGCAATGGTTACAAATGTAAATAATGTACATAATGAAGTTCAATACAGAATGCTCCTGTAGCTGCCAGCAAAAACAGTGCAAAATTAATTCACATTATTGGGCCAATAAGGGAAGAGATGGAAAAAAAGTTTAATCTGGGATTTTGAAGAGCAGTGGGGTTAGGGAGGAAAATGGTGAGGGAAAAGCGTAGTTACAGAATGATTGCAAGCAATCTGAATGGTTGAGCAACTGTCTTTCCATGCATAGTACTGAAGTAAATCTTCTACCCTGTATGCTAATAGTTCTTTTCAGACTGAGATTATATATTCAGTCTTGGATATGCTGACCTGTAATATTTTGCATATTACTCTATAAATTCATTATTGTGATCTGAGCAAGTTTTATTTAAATGTTGAAAATACAGAAACCCTGACACTATGTATTTTAAATTTGTTTTCTGGAAAAAGCCCTTGATTTATTTGCTGTCTAGTGTTAAGAGGAACAAGAGGCAGTGGATAGAGATGGTGATGTGTCACATTTCACAAGATATACTGCATTTTGTTAATATTATACTGCACTTGCTAATATTATGTGTATAAATGCAATTCCTATATAATGTGTTCTGCTGACTTTATGTTCCTGGAGTCAGTTATGCAAGTCTAGTAAAAGCAAATAATGTGTAAGAGAGGCTGCTGTTGAGAGTGTTCTTTAAGGAAGTTGTCAGCCTTTTGCTATACATGCAGAGACTATCACAAAAAGGTCTAACCAAGAAGGTATTAAGAATTAATACACACAGCTGTGAAGAAGACCAGTATAAGTAATGTATTTTATAGCATGGATAAGGAGAAGAAAGGAGAAAAGGGGATATACTAAGTTGAAATTAAGAGTGAGAGGACTAGTCTTTGCTGCAGTGTTATGAATGGATTCTGAGATATTTTGTAGAAAGACAAGTTTTGTCCAGAGAACTAAGTTAATCCAAAACCCATACTAAGGAGGTAAGGAAGAGAGATTGGATCTTGGAGGTAATATCTATAGAAGTGTCTAGGTAGGAGATGACACTGAAACATAGACAGAATACTGTAATCACAGTGGTGGTGGTGGTGTATCCACGAATTCCAAAAATAAAGAGTTAGTCGGCCTTTGTTTTGTGTGTGAGTTTTGTTGGTTTTGTTTTGTTTGTTTGTTTGTGGGTTTTTGTGGCTTTGTTGTTTTTGTTTTTTTTTTTTTTTTTTTTTTGGGTGTTTTTGTGTTTTTTTTTTTTTTTTTTTTTTTTTTTTTTTTTTTTTTTTTGTTTGGTTGGGTTTTTTTAGAAAAGATCAAAAGCTTAGTCAGTGCAGTTAACTTAAATACCTACTTTGTGATGTGTGTGCTCTTTCACCTCTCAAATTTGATCGTCTTTAGCTTGAACAGATGAATGACAGGCATGTGCTTTAGAGACAGAAACAGTGAGGGTCATGTGAGGTAGTCTGAAATAATGTAGACCATCACTGCATCTGTGAGGTCAGCATTAGACCAGTGTTTATTCAATAGCATGATGAGAAGGAGATGCTAAAAGCAGAGGTTTCTTCAAGTCCCATGAAAGTTTGAATCAGGATGAGTAAGAGGAATTGTCCTGCAAATGGATTGCCAAAAGGAAAGGCAACGAAAAAGCAAGGATGTGAGGGAAAGAGTTCAGGTTAAAAATAGCATGATGAAAGATTGAAGGCAGGAAGTGTCTTAGAAAGGAATGTTGGTCCTGAGATTAGGCGATCTGTAGAGACTTGACACCATCCTCATCAGTGTTAAGAGAAGACATTTAGTTATATGGGACAGTGATTCAAAACATGTTCTACATGACATGGAAGATCTCTCAACACTTTAAGTAGCTACTGGATGGTGTTACTGTTGTGATCTGGATTGACAAGAAGAATTGTAGAGCACAAGTAAATGCATACATGTGATTGCCTTAGAAAAGAAGGGGAAGGAAAGAGAAAGCAAAGAAGGGAGGAGAGTGCATAGAGAGGAAGAGTAGAGGTAGAGTAAAATGATCAAGACTAGAAAACACAGCAGCTGCAGAAAGGTTAGATTCAATACAACCTCTGCATCAGAGATGTTAATTCTGTACAATAAGATCATAGAGATCATTTAAAGTAGTGTTCAGTTGGCAACAAGATGGTTGAAATTGTGAGTTCAGGAAAACAAGTAGTTAGTAGATCTTAGCCTGGAATATGACAGCTTCAAGAGGGAGATAATTTATTGTGGAGGAAATCTTCATTAGTGACTGATTTTGGAGTGGAATTTTAAGTAGAACAGTGACTTTAGCCCCCTGCATCTATGTTTTTCCATTATGTAGTATATAAAATGCCTGGAAAAGGATGTACTTTTGACTGGCAGAGAGTTCTCTGAAAGTCTGTATGGCTTTGTCTCCTTTTTGTTGCTAGTTGTAAAGACACTTATTCTATCAGCTTTGTTGATGAAACCAAGAGTGGGGTCTATTTTGCTGGTCCACAGCCACATTGACTACTAGTGCTGACAGTTCAGTAGAACACAGGAAGCATATGGTTAGTAGCACGGCCCTACTTTTTGCTAGTTTTTTGAGTCATCTTTCTGAGACTGCATAAATACATAACATATGTTTAGTCCGTAAAGTGTTAGAGCTTAGAGAGGAAAAATATATCAGCAGTGTTCATTTCACTGGATACCTTAATTTGTTAACTGCACGTCTGCTTAATGTTCCTGATATTTGTCACCGTAGTGTATCCTTGCGCTACTGTGAGTTTGAAGTTCTGAATATTTATCAATAGTTACCAAGTTAGGTTCTGCTCTAGAAGTTTTTTTTTTCCTATTTGTAACTTCATTAGATGTTTGTGCATGGTAAGAGGGCCCTGTTTCTTTCCTTTGACTGTGCGGTTTTTTAATCTTATAAAGGTACCATTTTTTAATCTTGAATAAGGTTTTTGTGCTTATTTTTTTAAACAAACACACCTTTCAAAGATTCAATGAGCTATTTTAACATGAGTTCAAGCTTGTAGACCATGTAGGGTCAGAGGGCCTTCTCCTAACCCATGCCAAATGTTTGTATGAATTGTTTTTACAAGTGTTGAAAAACTCCCTTGCAGTCAGGACAAAATGTATCTTCAGCATAGTGTCAATTTGATATCTTCCTCTTTTGTCTACAGTAAAGTCCCAAAATAGTACTTAGAATTATCTAACAAACAATGACACGTGAAAGTCCTAATTTATTCAAACAATTGTGCCTTCCTAAAAAAAAAATAAAATTGAGAATTTAAAAGGTGGGAATTCCCTAAGATCTCAAAATTTTGATGTTGTGAAGGTATTTCTGTCCTTAACCTTTGAGCTCAAGATCTTACTCTTTGCCCATCACATTTGAGTGCTGGAGTTTGTTTACTGTAGCACATGGAAGACTATCCTAAAATTCAGACACTTCAGTTAAGAAGAAATCAAGAAACATTGTCTTTAAATGAATGTCACAGTGTGGTGTCCCTGTGTTTGGTTTCTTAAAAGAGATATGGGTAAAGGGCTTTAGGAAAGCAACCAAAATATTTCCAAGAGCACGTGGCATAATTCTGTGCGGAATCTCATCCATAATAAACTGTTTGCAGTGGTGGTGTTGTTTATACTGATCCATCAATTTTCAATAATAAAAAAAGTATTTAAACTCATGACTGGGTTAAAGGAGGTTAAAAATAATAATTTCAAGGATTAGCAGTTCTTAATAGAATTTATTTGAACCTAATGCAGTTTGCATATTTTGATGATCACAGTATTCTTGGACAGCTAGGACTAAGAGTAGGTTGTGATGAAAGTTTTTCTGCAGTGTTTAATCAGTGCTAAACTGGTTTTTTGCCGCAATGTGTGATATAGTGATATGTGTGTAAACAAACCTTAGAAACACTGGAAACTACTCCAGACTAATCTGGCTGAAAGATGTCACAGAATTGTTTTGATAGAAATCAGAAATCTGACAATGGTGCTGGTTTCCTCTTAGGTGCTAGTGCCTAAAACTGTAGAAGTTAATCGTAGTTAACATTTGCTAGAACAAAAAGTAACTACATTAGCAGAGCTGTCTAGTAATGTTTATTGATAATATTTTTATATCGCTCATATCAATGTAATGCAAAAAAAAAAAGGAGTCTTAGGAATTCTTTGAGACCCAGCTACATGTTGCATCTATCTTACAAACAATGAAATAGGCAAGTTAGAGTTCACCCTTTAGAGCTGTAGCCATCTTCTCTAAAATACAGAAAAAATGAAAATTTTATCCAGTTATTCCCTTTTCAGTTATCTAGAAAAACTTATTCTACTCAGTATAAATATATTCTTCCAGTCTAGTTAAAACATACAATAAATAGTAAAACAATCACAGTTCAAGTACCCAGTTTATCCTTTTATCAAATTTACCATATACCAAATTCTAGCAGAGAATTCTGTTTCAAAGTCAGTAAAGTCTTTTAAGGCATATATGCACACTCACAGAATGAAACTATGGTAATTTACTTTCTTTCTGTTAGGTTTGTCTGAACAGGCGCTTGTTTTTGTCTAATGCTGCACAAACTTGCAGGGCTCTACTCCTTGCCCTTGAAGCTGGGGCTGAATGTTGAGGTCTCCAATCCTCCCAAAAGTGGTTAAAGTTTATTCATGATACTGTTCTGTATTAAAATGCTGTTGATGACTGTATGTTAAGTAATTTGGTCAAATAGAGTGCAGAAACTTTAGTATTGCTTGGCAACAGGAAACTATGTTAATGATCAATTAATGATAATGTGGGAACAGAAGAGTCATTACTGCTCTGTCGAATGCATGACATTGTGGGAACAGAAGAGTAGTTACTGCTCCGGAGAATACTAAGTGCTGTTTAGCTAACTATTAAAGTTAATTGTGATTGTACCAAAATGAAATGGATTTCTTTTTTAGCCTGATGTCTGTGAAAAAAAAGTTCCCAAAGAAAAGAAACTTTAGATATCTTTATACACACTATAAAGTTCTATTTATTTAATTTGGCTTTCTTTTTTTTCCATATAATTTTCTAAAGCCAAGTAATAAGTAATAAAATGAAGAAAACTTAGACATTTTGCTTGACAAAGCAGTCTTCTATGTACCACAGCGATATAACTGAAAATTCTATCTTTTTATCTTTAAATATAATGTCAGGAAAAATCAATACAACTTTTATTTAGCAATGCAAAAAATCTTAGACAATAATAGAAAATAATGAATTCTCTTGCGATTCATTCTTCCTCAGCAATGCACTTATCTGATAGTGCAGCCTGGTGACTAGGTGTTTAGGTATGTTTTCAAGTTTGAAGTGAAGCTGTAGGATTTTTTGGTCCACAGCGAACAGGAGATGTTTCAGTCTAAGGATGAACTGTAGTGGTCTAACCCTGCCCATCAACTAAGCACCATATAGCTACTAGCTTACCATCACCACTAGTGGCATGGAGGAGAGAAACTTAAGGGTAAAACTGAGGAAAGTCATGAGTTAAGGTAAAGACAATTTAGTAAGTAAAAAACCCATAAAACTGACCAAAAAACCTCCCAGAAAAATATGCAATGTGAAATGCTCGGCAGCAGCCAACTGATGCCCAGACAGTCCCCAAGCAACACCCTGGCTGTGTCCCCTTCCAGCTTTTTGCCCACCCCCAGCCTCCTCACTGGTGGGGCAGTGTGAGAAGTCATGTGCCAGCTGCCAGGTTAGAAGCTTGTCTGCCAAAGTCTGTGAACACCAGTTCCAGAAATGTATCCAGAAGTTGCAGCAAAGACTAGGAAGCTTAGGTGTGTAAATGAGGGAAATCTGAAACATTAAGTCAAAAATATTAGAGTAGGAGTAGGGTTGGAGCATGCAACAGTAATGAAAACCAAGGTCATCTGCAATGTTTTTAAGTCCTTGAGTGGCAAGCAGCTTTGTATCTACTAGTCTGTTACACTTTGAACCTTTGGATGGGACAGACTCTGCGGGTGCTTGGATCTGATGATTAGCTGCCCCAGGATCAATCAAGTTTCTGATTCTGTTCTGAGAGTCTGTTTTGTCTTATCGATCAGTACTTACTGCAGCACAGCTGTGTTGCCAGGCATTACACTTGAATTATTCAAGAATTACTTGCAGCTCAAAAGATGCACATTGCTCCAGTATCACCATTTAAAGCTTTGGAAAAAGTCATAAATGCCCAGATTATGTTTTTTAGGCTTTGGAGAAAAAGACTATTTGACTAAAAAGTTTGCATCTAAATTTGCTAAAATCAGTATTTTAAACATGCTGTAGAATGGTGTATGGTGTGTGTGTCCGCGTGTGCAAAACTTTTATCTTCTATGTAGCTCATCTGAATTTCCAAGGCTAATGGAATGCTTTCCACCCACATTGCATTTGGTTTCTCTCAAAGTACATTTTAATTTCTGAAAATCATCCCATTTCCCCTTGACAAGAGCTTTTATCTCCTTGTTTTCATTTCAAAGAATTACCCACCTAGAGCTCTTTCTGCAAGCTATAGCATTCCAAAAAGTGTTTCTGAGAGAGGCTGATGGCTTTCCCTTGAGGTTTTTCCTCCCTTAATGTTCCCTACCCACACATAGAAGTCTTATGCTTTTTGTATGCATATTATCCTCGCTTGTGTCTTGGATGTATCTGCATTGTTTATGAGTATTTGGAGGAACAGCAGTGGGTTCCCCCTCCCCTTTTGAGGAGTTTGAAGGGGGTAGACTTGAAGAAACATCCAGTTTATGGGTTTTTTTCCTAACATCTGTGTTTACTTGACTTGTTTAGAGTTCTAGTGCAGAATTGATCACAAAGTAGCACGATTCTTTTCTCTCTGGAAAATACTGATTTGTTCTAAGTTTTGTTTTGGGTTTTTTCTTCCTAAGGCAAATTACTTGTTTAAATAAATTTATGTATAACTCAATAGTTGCAAGCATGTATGGACAATAAGTCAATTTAAAAAGACAGAAACAAATCAAACCAAAACTTCAGTGCATTTCCCTGAGTATTTTGGCACTATCTGCTAAACATCACATCACTCTTGTTGCCTGAGAGGCAGTACCACCATCCTTTACATATTTAATGTACACTGAAGAGCTTAATTCTTTACCTGCTTTCTGCTGCAGATAAAATTAAAACAAGTGTTCTTTTACCTAATTACTGTGTCATCTTTGTAAGGGCATTCTAATTAAGTTATATTATTTCTGAAAGTTACTAAGCACTTAAGATAATGCTCTGAAATAAAGAAAAATTCACTAGGGACAAGTACAAAGTTCTGTGTTTAATGTACTCAGTTGTAAAAACAGTATGGTAAAATCCTTCACATATAGCAGTTCTGCAGAAAGGATCTCAATATGAAGTTGGACTTGAAAACTGAAAATGGTTTAATGATATGGTTTTACTGCAGAAACTCCAAGGAGATAAATGCATCCATAGAGGGATGTGTGTGCTTCTTTTTATACTTTCTCTATGTACATGATGCATGTACATTTGCTTATATTAAAATGTATGTGTGTGTAAAAGTATTGTGTACAGGATATTAAAAATAATATTCTTATTCTGGTGCTAAGAACTCCTCTGAAGTTCTATATTCAGGTTTGTTTCGTAAAGGTGCAAGCTACAAATGGTTCATAAAACAACATCAAAACCAGAAAGCTAGAAAATCTGGCCTCTGAGGGAGGAAAAAGAAAAAAAAAAAAGACAAATTTGGGGTTTCTTAGCTCAGAAAGAGATGAGGGAAGCAATCTTTAAAGAGAGCAAATGGATGGATAAGGAAAAGGGAATTTTTCATCTGTCTTCTGGAGTCCACATATCATGGGCTCAGGCTGCCCAAGTTAGCTGAAATATTTGATTAGACTGAAAGGAATGTTCTTAAATAGTGGAGACGCTCAAGAGCTGGAATAAGTCACCTACAGAGGCTGGAAAGTCATCATCACTGTAGAATTTTAACAACAAATGAAACTAGTTCTGAAGCGTACTGATTTCAAGAAAGCTGATTCTGCTTTGAAACTGTGGAATAGAATATATCAGCTCTTCTTCCTGATTTCTGCCATCAACTGAGTTTGAAGCTCTCATAAAAAAATTAGTTTAGTTTAGTTGGGTCTGCTTGCTGACCCTCTATGATGGTGTCATAACGGATGAGCAGAATAGTGGCTTCTTATGAACCTGATTCTGACCAAATGTGATAATGAAGACAGTTAAATTACTGCCTCTGTTACAGGATAGCAAATTCCAACACAATACTAATAAGCCTGTTGTTAGAAGGTTACTATGTGTTGCATAAGTTTTAAGCTAAAGGGGAACAGAGTGTTTCCTGTTTGTAAAGGGAATTTCCAGGGAGTATGCACTAAACACTCATGAAATATTAAGATAATTTTAAGATTATCTTCTAGTACTGCATTTCACATGTGGGGCAGAGGCCTTGATTTATGCCTATTTCAGTTCAGTCACTAAACCCTACCATGTACTCCCACATGTATTGCATATTTCATACATGTCTGTGTGTTTCATCAAGGTCTTTCAGACCTCAAGACCTTAAGAACATCAGTTCCCTCAGTTTTCAGATCACATGCTGATTTAATAATCTTTGCAGACATTTATAGCACTATCCCCACACCATCTTCTCTAAGCTACCAAAAAAAACCCCAAACCGTGCAGGATTCTGGAAGAATTCTATGTAGCACATTAGTATAGCAACCCACGACTTTCAGCTTTGCACTTAATAACTTCTGGCAATTGCTTGATGCTTTCTTGCATTGTTTTTGGTGTTACTTTTTGATACCTGCTGGAAGACTTGAGGGAGTTTACAAGAAGTTATTCGTGTTCTTAATAGCTTAGTCACTGATCACATGATGTCAGTGCTCTGTGATTCATTTCTGATTAATTTCAAATTGTACTCTAGGTGATACAGTTGGAACCTGCTTATGAAATAAAGGCAGTGTTTATGACATAAAGACCTCTTAGACCTAGAAAAGCTAACTTTTCTTTCTTGCAAAATTTAGTTCAGTTAAGACATCCTTGGCATTCTTTCTTATTGCCTCATCATTGCATTCAGGAGTGGGAGGGAAGGTCTCAGTGCAACGATCTTGTCTGTTGAAAATACTCCTGTTAAGTATATTTACCGCAGACTTGTGGACATCGGGACTTGGTGAAAAGTGTGTAGTTTCCTCATAAAGCCATACTTGCTGACTTTTGAGTAATTTGTTTCTCTAAAGTGTTCAAAGAAACAAGTGATACTTAAGTTACTTGTAAATCATGGATTCCAAGGAGTCACTAATTGGATCATGCAGTAGAGTGACTGATGGACCTAGATTAGGATGTTCTTATCCTTGTGTGTTCAGAGTCTCACATAGGAAATGGAACTTTTGTAATTGTAGTTTTTAGTGGCTTTGTGTTACTACATAGGTAATAAAATATTTATCAGTAAATTTCTTTATGCTTTTACTCATGGGGTTAAATGCTGGAGAAGTATATTCAGCTCCTGCTTTCTTGTTGTTTTGGAGAATATTTATTAAAAATCTTGGTACAGTAAGGGAATTTACAGGAGGAAAAACACGCAACCAGTTGGTTGTTTGTATTTTGCTGCAGTGAAACAAAGCTAAGGATTGTGAAGTATTTTGCAGCTTTCTTTAAGGTAAATTGACTAACTGAAACACACCCATTCCACTTTATTTAGCATTCAGTCAGTGGTTTTGCTCGCAGGCTGTGTGGTTAGAAACAGATATACAAACGGAAATGAAAATAAGTTGCAATGTTTTAAAACTGCTGGAGGTTCAAGAGAATGCTGCAGAGGCAGTCAGGCACTCTTGCAACACAGTCAGGAAAGCCCTCTTATTGGCTCCACCATTTGCACAAAGATGCTTTACCATACCTTTTGTTACTTCCTTACACACAGCTACGTTTAGCAGGTTAGCTCTCCAGAAAGAAGGGACCTTGTGGTCAGCAACACGAAAGATCCAATGACAGCTCTGAAACTGAAACTGAGCTTGAGTGTCTTCTCACCTAAGACCCATTAGGGTTTTTTGAATTATGAATTTGTTATATGTAAATGCAAGAGGAATCAGACACAACATTTTTCTTTTTTAGTAGCATTTGCTTTATCATGGTGTATGTAGTTGAAAAGTGCTTCATTTTAAAACTGAGGAGGAAGATGACATTGAATATTTGATACTGCACGTTTGTAAAATGATTTGCTGCTACAGTTCCACACAGGCTTGATGTTTAGTGTTGAACTCTACTGGTAACCTTTAGTTGTTGGTTTGGGTTTTTTTGCTGCAGAGTGTCTACTTTGTTTTTTAAGCCATCATTAATACAATGTTTTTCTTTGTGGAGGTGAGCCTTATAGATGTGTGAGAGAATGGATAGCTCAAAACCTAGCAGTGCTTATATGTGCAAAATACCTGCGTGTTGTTGTAATGAAGTCAAACTCTGTTGCAAGATAATTACATCTGGATGTGGTGAAGCATAAATACACTTTTATTATGCAAGGAAATACCATAAATGTGTTGATCTACATACTAATAGTAGGCAAGGCATACAGTTTTTCTCTGCATCTTTGTAAAAGGAAAAGGTAAAATGGAAGAGAGACTTCTAGAAAACTGAAATTCAATTTGGAACTTGGTGCTAAGTGATACCTGTGTTATGTCATAGCAGAGAATTTTGGAATACACACAGTGAAAGTTCTAGGAAAGAGAGTTATTTTTTGTCTTTGTCATCTGGAAATGATCTATCTTATGAAGCACTGATGAAAAGTTGGTGATTTAATTACAGCTGTGTAGTCTTAATAGTATGTGTGCACATAACCATTTGGCTTCCAAGTTAAGCATATACTGAACTGCTTTTCTGATTAAACAGGAGCTGCTGAATGGAGGTTCTGGCAGAACACCAAGTTCTGTAAAATGGATGAAAATTGATACAGACCTCTGTGTGCAAGGCCTAAAATAATTTTACTCTTTCTGAAGACATTGGTACAAAACCCCAAATACTAAAGGCCTGAATATGTATTGATTCTTGATGTCCCAGCCTTCCTCTGTGACTATCCCACTTCTCTACCTGAATAATTTGCTGTTTTGCCCTCAGTGCTCATGCTGTAACACCTAGGCAGCTTATAGCTTAGAAGGATTCTTCTAGTAATAAATGAAATTATGTGTGAACGCAAAGAAGGAATACGTAAACTTTGGTTTGTGCTATAAAACTGAGAGTGTGTAGCATAAGTCAAAAGACATATCAAGAACTTTTCATTACTTGGGGTCTACACTGCTGTCATTTATGGTGCTGTAAGATAGGCTCCCCTCACCGGTATTGCTGAATGTGGAATTGCTCCTTACAATTAAGTGCAATTGCAGAAGGCAGCTTCAGAAAATGGTGTCTCATGTTCAGTGTTGAAAGTCGCCTGATGCATAGAATTCTCATCCTGCGTGCTGAGTGGTTGCTGCATATTCACATAGGCTCTGCCAGAGTTTACTGATCCAGATTTCTCCTCTTCTCTGTAGAAGAGGCTGACTGTAATAAGATATTCAAGGCTGTTTATTGTACTGAGTTTCCTCCAAACGGACTATGCTTTTTTTGCTAGGAGTGAAGTTACACACACCAGTTATATGATAATGCAGCATGTCCTCTGCTTTCAAGGCTTCAAACAGTCAGCCAGAACAATAACTTCACTTGTGAGCTACAGATGGAGGCCATTCGGAGTCGTCTTCCTACTAAACTACATCTGCCACACGTGAAATGGAGTCAGCCTGTCTGTCAGTTTAAACTAAATTGGAATGGAAGATGGGAATCTCAAAGAATTGCATGTGTAGAAGAGAGACATCTGGATAGGCACCCACAGTGGTACTGGGGCAGCTGTGTGAGCCTAAACTTGGTTTGATTTGATCTTCCTTTCTGGCCAGGGACCTGGAGTCAACCACAACATGCATTGCTTTTGTGTGGCTGATAGCTTTAAGCATGGCATCATTTGTGAGAAAGAAAATAAAAAGACTTTCAGGGGAGAGTGTAGTTATGAAGGGCATGAATGGGACTGTTGTGGAATGAAGAACAGAGAAGACAGATCTAGAGGAAATCAGGTTTCATTAGTTCTATCAAAGATCCAAAGTATTGCTCAGAAGGAAGGGCTTGGGCTCTGGGGTTCTCTCTTCACATTTGGTACCTTCCTGTAGGAGGGCATGGAAATTCTTGCTGAATAACTAATGTGGATTATCTTGTTTTGCAAATGGGCTAATTGTAATGTTCCTTTATGCAATTTAAAAATTACTTCCCCCCCACCTTTCTTGGTAATAGATGCCATTTTATGTGTTGCAAATCTACTGTTTCACATCTCTTTTCCATTTTGCCTTATTTTGCTTTGCTTCTGTATCTTGTTCCTATTACTGCTTTTTTTTAAAGGCAACTACATTTATCCTAGTAGAGGTCAATGTATTTTAAATTATTCAAAGAGAGAAATTTTCTTTTGTGTTTGAAAGAGTGTCTAATTCCAGTTCAAGCTACTTAGGTTCTCATGACAGGCTGTAGATGGTTGTACTCATCAAGTAAGTATTTACAAATACTTTAGTAGTGAAAGTTTTTGTTGCAGAAATTGAAACTTTAAATGTTCTGCTACATTTGACGTCCTTGATCTTTTCAGAATATGGAAAAAAAGCCCACATGACCCAGAAGACAGATGTAGTCTGACAATCTTGTTCAGCTGAAATCCTTGTAATGCATAGTTGAAGAACATGTGTAGGACATTTGGGTCTGTCACAGGGAGTATGTATAGGTTAACCTCTGGGCTGCCTGTGTACGTTATATCTCATTCCACACAGATCCTAACCTGTGTGTGTACTTTAGTGTTATGTGTGTCATCTGTACAAAAAGCCTCACAAACACTTAAGGATATTGCTGTTCTGTTTAATAAGTTCAATCATGACACTGACTGATATGAATCAGTAACTGATTTATTTTGCTCTGCAATTCATTAATTTGTTTCAAAGTTTATCCTCATATGCCTAAAACTAAGCATTTAACTGCATCGCTGAGCTTACATCATTATGTATAATTATCTGGATATTTTGAATGCTTTTGAGACACAGTTCTTTTCTTTTTTGCTCGCCTTTTTCTTTTTTTCTCCTTTTTTTTTCTTTTTTTCTTTTTTTTTTTTTTTCTTTTAGAGGTCTTCCCGACCTGGTAGTGAAATGTAGTTGTTGTTATATAGCTCTCATCAGAAAAATGATACACTTCCTAAATTAGTAAGTTACTGCTATCTTTGAAACAGTGTACATGAACAGACCCATTTAAAATTAGGATTCTGAAAAAACCTCTTACAAGTTGTTTATGGAGGTATAGCAAGATTTCAATATGAATGCTCTTTTTTCTTTTTTTTTTGTCCAGATTTAGAAGGAAATGCATATAAAAACAACCAGTTGCTAAAGATAATTCTCACCATGCATCAGTTTATCATCTCCTCTGCAGACATGCTTCAGAAACTCATTGATCTATATCCTTTGTAATATTTACTTGCTGTTAAGATAATATTTGATAGCCTGACAACTTTGAAATGGGTAAGTAGAGCATATTTAATCTATGGGTTTATTACTGTACTAATAATTAAATAGTATACTTTATTATTTACATTTTTTCATTGTATTATGTGCATTTGTTTGGTTTAGGGTTGGGAGTTTTTGGATGTCTTTTGGTTTAACTTGTCATACACAGAGCAAAAAGGTTAAACTCCAGTTCATGTTTTAGGTAGGATAAATCATCCTCTATGGGCTGTAAAGGGAATATCTAGCAGATGTTAGATTAATGGAGGCACCTCAGTTGGACACTGTAAAACTGGGCCTAAGTTTCAGATCTGTTTCTATTTCTGTCCTCCATACAAGTTGAAGAGCAAAGAAAAAAGGTGTATCATGTGGATGTGAAAGTTTTCAACAAAAATTATTTTTCTCCCACTCAAAATGCACTGAAATAAATCATAAACCTTTCCTATTTGTCCCCATTTTGAGGTGACTGCCTGAACTCACATATATGCATTTCTAGCTCATTAGATTTTTCATAATGTAGCTGCTGGATCATATTGACAGTAATAGCCTTTCTTAGGAATTTTTGATTGTGGAATATGTTACCTGTCTTCTTAGCTTTACAGAATGTTCACTCCTAATTGGAGAAGCACAGTACAGGAAGGAGACCTCTCATGCTGAGACTCTCCAGCCAATTTTGGTACAATTCGATCTAGAAAAGCCTTTCTTTCCTCAAACTGTGTGTCTTACAGGCATTTATAAGCAGCATTGCTGAGAGAGCGTTACTCTAGCATTGGATTCTGGTTGTCCTGCTGCTTCTCTAACCACAAGTGTTAGATCAAGTGTGCTGAGATGTAACTGTGGTGTAGTGTTGCATTTAACTTAGGTTTGTGTGCTCTGTGGAAATGAAAGAAAGGTAGTGCTTGCATCTTTCTGATGCAGAACATTTTCTACAGTCAGAGAAGTGATTCAAACGTTTGCTAGACTTTCATATCTTGCAAGCCTGGTGTCTCTGTATAGCTCCCTGTAAAGACATTGAAAATTAAAGACAGTTTTGAGTGGATCAGATAGTCTGGGCTTTTGTTGTTTGCAAAACCTTGCAAATGTCCCAGTTCCACCATTTTTCATATCCTAAATGGCACGAGTGATTTTAGGTGATTATAGATTATTTGTAAGCCATCTCACTTTAGACATTCAGACTGGGGCCTTTCAAAATACTTGGGAACTTACTCAGACCTCACCAGTTCTGTAGTCAGCCTAATGTATCCATGAGTGTTTAAATTGTGGGTGGTATGTCCCCTCAGTTGCAGTAGATTTAGGCTGTAGTTACTTTCAATCAGACTGTGAGAAGATCCACAGGGTATTTTCATTAAATTATGTTTTTCAGATATGAAAGAAGAATCAAGACATGCAGAATACATTTTCCAAATTTATTTTCCATGTCTTCAACAGACATTGGTTACAATATCAAAACATGTTTTATAGAGCTAATAGACTAAAAATATGGGTGTTTCTTTCCAGTTATCACAGCAAGTCAAATGAAAACTGTTGTGTAGCTAGACAGGTGAGGTTACTATGGAGATGCATGTCACATTTTGCTCCCCCTTTGTATACAATTGATTACGTTTAAAAGAAAAGAACATTTTTCTTTTAAAAGCTCCAGTAAATTGTAATTAGCTGAAAAGGATTTCTTCATAAATGCAGTGATTGATAATTTGGTATTACTGTTCAAAATTTTAATGAGATGTGCAAGGGCATGAGTTTCGTGAGGCATGTTGCAAAGAAACATATATAGAAAAGAGAATAGTTTCACTACTTAACACTATTCAGTACTTGGGCAACTGCTTCAATATTACTCATAGTAGTCATAGTTGCAATCAGCTTTGGTAACAGCCTTGGTTTATACTTTGTATACACTTGTGTAAAACCCTAATCTGATATTGTATGCCATAAGTAGAATGATTTCTATTGTTTACAGGTTGGGAAGTATCGAGCATGTTACATTTCATATCATATGTGAATGGATGTGGGTTTCCTTAACAGTTTTTCTACCTATCTTAATGCTTTAGAAAATAACTCTTCCATGATGTGTGTAAAGATATGCTATTTTGTGAGGTAAGTATATTCTTGGTTGGTAGCTTTTAGTTTGCAGCTGTCCATATGGCCCATAGAAGTAGGTTTTTGCACATTTTAAGTAGACATTAAAAAGAGAAACAGGTATTCTGCTTCAGCTTTCCAAGATTCACTTTAGCAACTTTACACAAAAAGGCCCGCACAACTGTCTGTGAGATGTGTTTAAGTCAGTACATGAGTTGTTGGGTCACCCTTTTGAACTGAATCTGTATGAATCTCTATCTTCAATGTCCATGAAAATTGGCACTGCTCAAGAATTGGTAGCATTGTATCTAACATTATTAGAGAGGCCTATTAAAAATTAAGTGGGATATTGCAGATATTTTTATATTAAGCAAAACTCTATTACATTTGGTAGGTAATTCTCCCAATAATTCTACTTACTCACTTGCAAGGATCCTGGAACACTTTTTTTTTTTTTTTTTTAATTAAGTGTACTAAGGTTTGATATCTCAGTGTGGAGAAAACAGAAGAGAGGTGCAAAAGATGCAGTTCTAATAGATTGATGATACTTCCTTTTTTTTACACATTACAAAATGGGAAATAATTAGTAACAGAAAAGTAGAGTTTGTTTTAAATTGTGATGACTATCATCTCAGAGCAGATTATTGGTTATGTTAGAATGCTTTGGTATTGTATGAGATCTGGTAACATTTTTGCTTCTAGTCAAATTCATACATACCTGCACCCCTAAGAAGGCACATTTCCATTTTTCCAAGAAGCACAGGTTTTTACATGTATAGTGCTGGGTACTGGCTCTGGCTGGGATGGAGTTAACTTTCTTCATAGCAGCCCCTAAGATGCTGTGCTTTGAGTCTCTCAGTGAAACACCCCAACGTTTTAGCTATCGCTGACCAGTGACTGCACAGCCTCAAGACCTGTTTCTCACTCTGCCCCCACCTGCCACAGTGCAGGCTGAGGGTGAGCTTGGTATTGGGAGGGGATACAGCTCAGACAGCTGACCTGAACTGACCAAAGGAATGGTCGTGCCAAACTGCATCATGCTCTGCAATAAAAAGGTGGGGATAGCCCTTCCAAAGTTGCTGTGGCTTGAATACTGACTGGACATCTTGTGTGAGATGGTGTTTGCCTTTGCATCACTTGCTTTTTATTTCCTTCAGTTATTAAACTGTCTTTATTTCGGCCCACACATTTTTCTCACTTTTGCCCTTTCTGTTCTCTCCCCCATTCTGCTGCAGGGGAGAGGAAGGAGTGAACACCTGAGTGGGTATTTGGTTGCTGGCCAGGGTCAACCTACCACAATGAGTGACAAGTCACATATAGGAATTGAAATATGAAATACATGACTGAAACAAAATGAATGCCCTACAATGAAAACTATAGTTCTCTGAAAAGATTTTGTGCATGCAGGACTGAATCTATAAACTATTAAATAGATTTAATAAGTAAATTTTTGTGACTATCAGTGTTGATGTCCAGACCAAATAATTCCAAGTTTTAAAGGAATATATAAAATCTAAAAGTTCATGAAGAAAAACTCAGCATGCATATCTAGATTTATAGTGAAACTAGAATTTTTGATACTGAGTTTATTGCAAACTTATATGCAGTGTGGTGCTATACAGCATTAAGTCAGGTAGTTTCTAATTTGTTTTTAGTCTTGAAATTTTGATTTTTGATAAAACCAAGGTAGCCTAGCAAAAGCATGTAGGAGCAAGTATCTAAATTTGAGCCTTACTGATGTTAGAATAAAACATTTTTTGTGTATGCATACGTGTGTGTTTTAATCGTGCAACAGGTATTGGATTACAGAGTTCTGGATTATGTTCAAAACAGACTCTAAACTATCCACAACTATGGAGGAATTCCAAGAGCTCGTTAGAGCTAATGGTGAGGAGTTACACTGTCGTCTAATTGACACATCTCAAATGTGAGTGCCAAAGTCTCAATATGTTCAGAAAACAAACTTTTTCTGTGAATTTTCTTTATTCAAATATAATGTCTCTCATAAGCCATATGCCATCTATCCTTGGAAGAGTTTATACTTTATTACAGATGAAATACATACCATGTACTGGAACAGAATGCCTTCCAGGAATGGTTTAGGTTGAATTTAGCTGCAGCATTGACTTTGTGCTGATTCTCTGTGTTACCTGAGTTTTATTCTAACCAGGGAACGTAGAGAATTTGTAGAGGTCTAACTATTTTGAAAGAGCACTTGAAGTCAACGAGGAGAAAACAATTTGGTTGGGTAGCAGATGAGGTAAAGAAGTGTGTTTATATTTTAGCACCAAAAGTAAGGGAGGACATATATTATTACATTGTCAGACTCTCGATACTGTTTTATATGATTTTAGTCATAAAATACTTGTCCTGTCAAGAATTAATCCTACAGCTATACATCACATAGTTCTTTCTTGGGAAGGAAACTTTCCCTGTTATATGAGAGTAAGATAGTTCTGTGGAACTGTATAACAGTGTTAATTAATACTGTGGGTGGAAATGCACAGGTAAAGCAGAGCAGAATTTGGCATACGTTTTATATCTGGTTATGAAAGGATATTTAGTTTTTCAAATGCAAATGAATTTCATTACTCCATGGGTGAATAGCAAAGGGGGACAGTTTGTACTCAGAGGCTGGTCAAGGAAATCTGTAAGAATTATTAAATGAAGGAGTGCTGGATTTGTTCAATGAAGACAAAGTTACAGACAGCTGTTCTGGTGGAAATTCAGTATAGAATCTCATACTGTTTAGTAATATAATTGTGTTGTACCTAACATGTGACATCAATATAATGAAGACTAACAATAATATTTTTTCATGTAATCTCTAATGCAGGAAAGGAACTTTTTGCTGTTTAGAAATTTTAATAGTTCACTTTTTAATGAAGCAAGGCATGAAAACAGCATTACGTTTGTATTAGGGAAGGAGGAAAATTTTGCTCTTCAGAAAATAACTCATGGTAATTCTGTTTTTAAAGCAATTCTAGGGATTGGTCTAGAAAGCTGACACAGCGTGTAAAGGCCAACACTAGTAAGAAACGGAAAGTCTCGCTTCTTTTTGATCACCTTGAGCCAGAGGAGCTGTCAGACCACCTTACCTATCTTGAATTTAAGTCTTTCAGAAGAATATCAGTAAGTGATTTATTTCTCTCTCTCTCTCTCCATCCATTTATTTATTTAGTTATTTAAAGTAAATATGGGAAAGACATAGAAAATATGGCAGGGAGGTAGTATTACAAGATTAAGTCTGCTGCACAACTGTTGACAAGCTGAGTCTGTATCCAGACTCTTTTTTATTTTACTAGTGTTGAAGGTGGACAGTGGTACTTATTTTGAGTACATACCTTTTGCTACAGCCATTTGAAAGAGGGATAGTGAACCTGAACTGTGGGACAGAGCCAGGGCAAGGTCAGTTAGAAGGAAGAGGAGTACACCTGCTTCCAAATCCAAGATCTTCCTCCTAAGAGTCTCTTTTTGTTAGAACAAGTGATAAAATTGGGCACAGGAACAAGTAGCCTCCTTTGACTCAAATCAGTAGTCAGGCTGAAATGGAATGAAGGAAACTTGGAATATTCTCCTAGAATGCTAACCTTCCGTGGCAGTAGGGAACAGTGCAGCATTCCTGTGCAGTGATTAATGGACTGTGTAGAAGCTGTCTACTGGACTCTGCTTGCCTTTTTTGATTGTGCATGACAAAATAAAGAGTAGAGATAGGAAAGCATTTTGGAAAATGCCTTTTTTTTAATGTAAGGATGGTTTAAAATATTTTCTTAGACAAGCTTTCAAGTACACAAACAATTGTTAAGGATTTATCTCATGTTTTCTTTCATTTGATTTGTTTTCTCAGCTCTGTTTGTAGCTGATAAAATGCAAACTTCCCTATGCACCCTGGTTTCACTTGCATCATTGTATGCTACATTACCTCTATTCAAACCTCATACAGTTCACACGTGGAAGAGTTAATGTTAGAGACCAAAATCTAAGATGGTTGCAAAGTCAGTGTGATGATAAAAGTGAAAGCAAAGTGCATTTTTTAGTGGGTGTTTTTCTGTCGTTGTTATTGAGTGGGTTTGGTTTTGGTTTGTTTTTTTTTTTTTGTAAGACTACAGTTGAAGATGAACCTTTGCAAGGAAAGGCTCTCTCAATAGATGGAAGATTTCACAGTCGTATGTTAGTGTACTTTATTATGAGCTGACAGTACGTGACTATGTTTGTGTTAAATTCAAAGAGCTGTAGAACCAAAGTCATGCACAGATCGCTGCTTGTAGGCAGTAATAATATGCAAAGCTTATATAACTCTTAAGATTTTCAAGCTCTGTGCAGATATAAGGTAATTAATGATTACTGAGTATAACAAATATGGTTTTAGTCAGTATCAGATGTGTCATGGGGTTCCAACAGTTACATACATATATATAATATGCAGGGTTCCTGCATTTGTTTTGGTATAAACTGAGTTGACCAAGAGTTTAGATCAGAAAATAACGTGTAGTTAATAAATAGCTATATTAGTTAAATCTTTACAAAATACGTTCATGATATGCTAAGCCACAGAATCCTTTGTTCTTCTAACATGGCACCATTACTGGAGAAAAGCTGCAAATGTTATTAGTCACAGAAATAACTAAAGATTTGGTTATTTGAAAGTCAGAAAGGAATACTTGATCCCCTGAACATATCCAGCACACAGCAAAATCTTCCATGAGACACCATGTATCTTGCAGCAAATTAAAATGAAGGGAGCAGTGTTCACAGAGTAATGACTGCAGATATGCTGGTGCTTGGAAACTGTTTTAATTTATAGTCATAAAATACAAGGAGGCTACAATCTTTTGTAAGAATCTCAATTCTGCATTCCTGTTGAGGCTCTTAAGTTAGTCATTACAATAACAGACTCTTGCATTATTTAAGTACCTGAACTTCTTTACCATATCTTCCACTAACAATTTCGTTAAAGCTGACCTCATTAATAAATTTGTGCACCACAATTATTTCAAAACTTTTAAGTAGCAGGTTAGATATAAATTTCTTCAGCATTGAAAAGGAATTTTTTTCTGAAGGAGATGGCTGCTGAGAACAAAATATAAACTGATTCATAATTGTACTGAAACTGCTATGAAGTCTATAATTAAGTAGTCAGGTATTGCAAAATTATCTATCTGTATAGAGTAGTTGTTTCAATTTTAAGATTCAGCCAAACCTGGCTGGGGTTCAAAATTCAAACAGTAATTGTAATGTAAGTACCATGTAATCTCAGAGACGGCTCTACTTATTGCTGTTAATTTTTCTTTCATTTTTAGTTTAATAAGAGAGCAAATCCAGAGGTCTCTGCTGTCATATATGCTTTAAAAGTGTTAATAGTTCTTATTAAACAGATGGAAAAAAATTATAAAGTTGCAAGAAAGTGAGAGAGGGAGAGTAAGAAACAATGCCCTGACGATTTATGACCTTTCCTTAAGGATCAATGCCATTCAGCATATTCCTATGGCCTTAAGAAAGGAATATATGTCTATTACAGCTATGAATGGTTTTGGTAAGGTCTTAGTATTAGTGGTCATGGTAAAGAATGAAGGTATAAATGCTGTGCTACATTTTCTGATGATACAAATTCTTGTGTACTTTTGTTAATGGATAAAGATTGCATCCAGAAGACCAAATGATTGGTTCTCTTTGATCTTAATGGGAGAATGGCTTAAAAAGGTCTATATATCACATACAGGTATCTACTGAATAATTTTAGATTGCCTTGGTTAAATAAGAAAATCTCACAAGCTGTGTTAAAAATATTAAGGCACCTGTAGTCCTCATTCTTAATGGTCTTATTTCAGTTTCATATTAGTCTCATTGAACTTGTTTTTTGTATTGGTGTGGCTTAATTTAGAAGTGTGCCCTAGCTATATAAACTTAACACTGAACTCCCTTAAACTATTACTGACTTATTAGATTACACTTTAACTTCAGTTTAACCTTCCCTACAGAAGCCTAGACTCAATGAATCTGGAGGCACTGAAGCTGAGAGGAAGGCCCCAGTTCTACTCATCCTAGGGTTTATAAGAGCCAAGCCTTCTGAGATATGGCAAAAAGATGCTTTCAGTTAATTCAGTTAGTTGAAACCTCTGATGTGAACTGAAAAAAGCTTTTACAAAGGAAAGATTTTGGTCTTAGGGATATTTAAGATATAAAATATGTCTTTTATATTTAATTTGAAAAGCAAACCTCTGCACACACATAATGAAACTGTACCTGAATTTTCATTTGCACTTCTTTTGTTTGTTTAAGTTCTCAGATTATCAGAACTACATTGTGAATAGTTGTGTGAAAGAGAATCCAACAATGGAAAGATCAATTTCTCTTTGCAATGGTATCTCTCAGTGGGTGCAGCTAATGGTTCTCAGCAGACCAACACCACAGCTTCGAGCTGAAGTGTTCATCAAGTTCATTCATGTTGCACAGGTCAGTTAAAATCTGACATGTTTGGGGTTTATTTTGTCTTTCTCTGATACCTTTATATTTTTATACCTTAATATTTTTTTTCCTGCTCTTCCCATACCACTACTATAGAGTGAGCTGGGAGTGTTGGCACTGGCCTCATGGTTCATACACACCACATGTGTATCTGTGTATGCTGTGTATTCAGAAATTACAGTGTCAGGGCACCAGGACTTTCTCCTATTCATTCTGCAGAAATTGTTTTCACTGAAAAAATGGACTTGCTTTTGAATCAGCATGTGAGATTCCCTGCTGTGGCTTTGTACCTTTCCAAAGCATGAACCACTCTCATGCTGTTGGCCCTAATTAAAAGCATTCCACCAGAAACACCTTTCTGGATAAAAGCAGAGCTATGGTCCTATTGGCATTCTTTGCATACTAATTCAACTGCAGTCATAACCAAGATAATAGGCAGTGTTTCCTAGTTGTGGTGGGCGCTGGGAAGAGGAAGAAGTACTGAGGAAGTACTTTTAAGACTTAGTGTATCTGCAAATTTAATATCTGATTTAATAACAGTAGAATAAGTCCATGTTATGCCCAGTAAAATCACACCTCATTACCAAAATACATGAAGTCAGATGGCACAAAACTTGTAAAACTTCATAGTAAGAAAATAGAGGAAATGTAAAATATGATTGTGCATGTTAAATGACTTGAACCTTTCAATAATAAATACTGATTTTTTTATGTCAACACAGAAGCTCCACCAGCTGCAGAATTTCAATACACTAATGGCAGTGATAGGAGGTCTCTGTCACAGTTCCATTTCCAGGCTCAAGGAAACAAGCTCATGTGTTCCTCATGATGTAATTAAGGTTGGTATAGCTTCTCTAAGTTTTACAAATAAGATAACCTTTAACTTTTTTTTCATCTCATGCACAAAAATCAACCTTGCTTCACTGGATGAGATGGAAAGCCAGACCAAAAATTCCTTTGGTTTTGAAGGGCTTTTATTTGTCATTTCATCTCTGCATCACCAGTTACTCCTACACTTCTTCCAACCCCACCTTTCTTCAAGACTTGTATAGATTCTCTAAGGTTTCTCTTTTAATCTTCAGATGTGACAAGTTGCATTTTCATGTATATGCACTAGTACTGAATAGCATTTAAACACAAAAGCAGAGAACTGGATCCTAGAACATTTGAGAACAAAACTTGTCACCCGTAGCAGCACTGACCATCTGTCTGTGAAATGTTAGCTCTGTACTTCGAGTCTAAAACTGAAAGGACTGGTTTTGTTCACCTGCTATTTTCCCATGATGGATTTTAACTAGCTCAGAATTGAACAAACTTTGCCTTAATATGCACGTTATAATAATGTTAGGAATATGTTTTAATTTCCAGGTAAATTCTTGTGAAATACAGATGAAAGCTACTAAAAATGTGAAGGAAAGCATATTTTTAGCAATAAAATGGCTTCTTAAGAGAACAGATACTTTGTTATTTTATTTTGTCTTGGACCTGAAAGATTTTGTATAGGTGTCCACTGAGCATGTGTTCATGATCAGCTTGAATGAACAGTGCATACCTGGAATATAGATGTACAGTATGACCTCCCACTGGTAATGGTCACACCTCTCAGAATCTACAAAATCAGTTAGCAAACTTATTTTAGAAACATGTTATTTTTCAAATTTTCTCATATAAGGACTGCATATATGTACATCATTGGAGTAACTTCTTGTATCAAGAAATTGCATACAAGCGCTAATAGAAAGCAGGTGAAAAAAACTGGTAATTAGTGACTTGAGAACACACTCTAAGGTTTAACTGTAAAACAGATTCTAAATCAAGGGGTTTAACAGGCATTTCCAAAAAGAAAACATTGGACCATGGATTTTATAATGTCAACTTTGCACTTTTATAGTTTTAAACAAGGGAAATATTTACACTGCTAGACTGAAGATTAATTTGGCCTTTACAACAAACCCAATATATAGTTTTTAATTAATTTCCATGGATAAAGTTTTTCTAAAAGCACATTTGTGCCATCTTGAACCATAGTACAAGTTCTGATGACACTGCAATGGGATCATAGCACAGAATAGGGTTTCTCTCTGCCAGGACTTTTTCAGCAATTCCAGCTGGTGGCCTGAAAGTCAAAGAAGTGCATTCCACATTTTAGGGTGAAGATGGATGCTTTTGTGAATGTCAGAGAGCTTGTGCTGTGTTTATGCATTAATTGCTTACAGATCCCTTTGATTTGAGAGAATTCTATTTCTTTTCATTTGACTAAATGGGGAATTGTAGGGAGACCAACATTATAGAGTAGACTATAGATTAACTATCTATAATTACATATTAATACCTAGATTATAGGTATAGGAAATCTAGAATACCCAGAGTTCATTTAAAATTCTAAAATCTATTTCAAGAGTCATTGTGAGTAAACTCCTTTACAATAATATGGGAGTTCTTGTGCTGTATGTCAAAAAAAGAAACAGTAACCAGTGCTGATTTTTTTGTTTTCTTTTATTTTTAGGTGTTTAATGAAATGACAGAACTGCTTTCATCTTACAGAAATTATGATAGTTACCGACGGGCCTATAACGAGTGCAGTAACTTTAAGATCCCAATCCTTGGGGTCCACCTGAAAGACCTGATATCACTCTACGCAGGCATGCCAGACTACTTGGAGGACAAAAAAATTAACATATACAAACTGTACTCTTTGTACAACCACATAAATGAGCTGATACAACTCCAGGAAATGCCACTTCCTTTAGAGGCTAATATGGACCTTGTTCATTTGCTTACAGTAAGTCTGTTAGCTAAGATAAATACTTCCATTTAAAAATTTCGTATACCTCTCAATCAGCTAATTAGAGAATTCAATTAATTAATTAATTAATTATGAATGCTTGTAACACATTTACATCTTGCTTTTCTAGTCAAGTATTCAAAAACTGCTATGTCACCACTCTTCTCTTAGCTTGAAATTTGTTTCCAGCCAATAAAATATTTGTTATAGTATTTTCCAGGACACATGCAAAAACAAAGATATAAGTTTGATAATGTTTATCCAACTGTAATTTTTCTCGCTTTACATAACTGCTGTTGATGGGCAAAGGTTCCCATTAATAATATCCTAGTCCATCTTTTATCCTCATCTTATACTTAGCTCAACATGGTCACATGTGACATGTTTAAAGAAGAGTTTTCTGAGAATTTGAGGTG
Organism: Scytalopus superciliaris; assembly: GCA_013400415.1. Lineage (NCBI taxonomy): Eukaryota > Metazoa > Chordata > Aves > Passeriformes > Rhinocryptidae > Scytalopus > Scytalopus superciliaris. The sequence continues at coordinate 112,019 of VXBX01000125.1, read as the reverse complement.
ATGGACAGTTTCACTGGAATGGTGCCTTTGTACTTAGCTTCGCAACAGACCACTTGAATATTATGGCAGTGACAGCTTTTTTGCAGGTTATGTATTAACTGACTGCTAATTATGCCTACAGTCACTTGCTGTGCTAATGACTGTAGTGGTGTAATGTTACAAATTTCCAGATAATGGCAATAGCAGTCTGGAATGTGGAATTGTACCTGTTTCAGATCACTGTGAACACCTGTGTAGCTCCAGTGTATTTTTTCAAGGTGCAACATAAATTAAAAAATAATGCACCAAAAAATAGGAATGCACTCCAGAAACAAGTTTATAAAGTAGTACTAACTGTTTTGGGATTAAAACCATTTGTTTATTTTCAGCTATCCCTTGATCTTTACTACACAGAAGATGAAATTTATGAGCTTTCATATGCACGAGAGCCACGAAGTCACCGAGCTGCTGTAAGGGTTCTTAACAAAAGATTATTAACAAAAGGAATTATTTTATGAGTAATGTAAATTCTATTTAATATAATTTTGTTTTATTTTATTTTAGCTTTATAGACTGAGTGAAGCATAAAATATTTGGTTGATGATGAAGCCTAAGCTAGAATATATGGGAGAGTTGACACCATATCAGGCTTTATAACATGAACATAAAGACAAATGAAGTTACTTGTGTAGAGATGTAACATCAGTCTCAATCTTGGCAGTTGGTACTGTTTCTTTCAAATGAAGAATTCTTATAGGAGTCAAATGATGAAACCCATGAGTGTTACATGGTAGTTTTGTTCTGTTTTATAAATATGGTAAAGATGATAATTTTTCAGGGCTGCCACAAACTGTGACAATTTACGGAATTACTGCTGTTTTGAACAGTTCAGGGAAGAGCTTCCTCTGAATACTATGTAATTATCAAAAATATGATGTCAGGTCCAACAGATCAGTTCTGCAGTCTTGTATCACATAGTCCACTGTCACAAATTAAAAGAAGTGTAATACTGAAAATCTTTCCATGTGGTATTAATGAAGCTCCATTTATTTATTTATTTTAGCCTTTGACACCTTCCAAACCACCAGTAGTTGCAGACTGGGCCTCAGGAGTGGCCCCGAAACCTGACCCAAAAACCATCAGCAAACACGTTCAGAGGATGGTAGATGTAAGTAAGGCTAGCCCATGTACTTAGGTCATGCGAAAAGTGGGAGTTTAGATTTTTGCCTGGGGGTAGCCTCAGGAAAGCCAAGACCCTGGTGTTAGACAGTCTGTCAGTGTCTTGTAATGAGACCCTTCACCAAGGTCAGAGGGCACCTCGACCTCCCTTGTTAGGGGGGACTTGACAGCAAAGACCCCTCAGTGGGTCCTGCCAAGGTGTAATCTGCTGCCAGCAACTGTAATGACTCACTTTAACAGTTTATAGAAGAGCACTTTTATTAATACAAATTGTGACAGATTAATAAGGTTTGGAGGTTGTCAGTGTCTACTGCAAAAATATGTTCTTAAAGCAGTGTACTGATACATTATTAAGCAGGCACAAACTCTAATATGAGACAATTTACTAATATGCTATGAGGTAAGCACAAACAAAAGCTTTAGTTCTAAAAACAGCATTTAATGTGTGGGGAGTATAAATCTCACCCAAAGCGTCCCTCTGAGGGGGAGAAGATGGACTCAGCCCATCGACTGATCCCAGCAGTTTTGGTGGAGGTCGTCTTCTCCCAACTTCACGCTCTCCCCAGCTTACTTCTAGACTATTTTCTTTATGTTTAGGTGGAGTTTGAGTGGCTTTAGTCATAAAGACCTTTTATTTCTGATTTGTGTGCCTAATGGGAAGCGGGGGCGGGGGGGGTGGTGGTCACAACTTGGCACTTGAGGAAGGTGTTCAGCATGGTTTGTTGGCTTCAGCAGCAGGACATCTTGATTCTCCCTTGTCAGACAGGTACTGTATGGTCTCCCGTTCTGCTGGGATTTGAGTGGAGGGGGGCCATGTAGTCTCCACTTTGTTCCACACTCCGTTCTGTTTCTCTGAGCAGTATCGTTCTACTTGGGGGAGCATGCTGACCTCAGTCTGTCCAGGGAGTAGCAGATGCTTTTTAACCTAAAATTCTGAATCCCCTCTAGGTTTAACTCTACCCATCATCCCACAACCTTACATATCAGATGTAGCCTTAATCTCTAGGTATGCAAAGATACAGGGATGGGAAAAAATAATGAATGCATTCAAAGTGGTGCTGCGCTTGTGAGCACTTCTGTCTTCACAGATAGATATGTTTTGCCTGGCTGTAAATAGCAGCAGTGGCCAGTGAGGCATGGATGGAAATTCCTTAAATGACTAAGGAGCTAGTGGGAAGTGTGAATGCTGGTTTGTATCCTTCCAGAGTCACTCTTTCAAGGAGCCAGGAAGTCCATTTCTACCAGGGACTCCAACAACATGTTATTGGTGAAGTCTGACAGTAGGCCTCTCAGTGGCTTTGTTACAAACAGCCATTGCTTTTTCTCTTTCTTTTGGGTCCCCCACTTTATGGGAAACTGCCAAGTAAGGTGATTGATTCCAAAACTGTTGGGGGAAGAGAGGTAAAAGTTTGCATGTCTGCTTCATCTCTTTTCTTTCTAAGCACTTCTAATATTACAAGGCATGCTGTTTTGGAATATATTTCTAAATTTGACCAGGTGTGAGCCTTGCCTTAGGGCCAGAGACAAACAGTAATAATGCATTCCATAAGCGGAAACTTCTGTCTGCCTGTCAATTCTGTCATATAACTGATTTTCTCATAACACTGACGGGATAAAATAAGCTAGGTAGCTACACTGATTTGGCTATAGAAATCATCACTGAGAGCATGAATTGAGACCATGAGTACATGTTGTTTATGTGGGCCTGGAAAAAATTATCTTAAAGCAAAAGTCAGAACGAGCTGTCATTGTGTTGTGAAGCATTTAGTGTTGACTTTGTTTTACTGCAAATCAAGAAATCATTCTTCTTTAGTCTCAAGCAAAAAAAGTAATTACACTGTTGCACTGTTTAATAGACAGTGAGAGAAAATGGGAGAGAAAATCCATGAGTAATGGGAGACTTTCTGAAGTGGTAATTCAGGCCAGTCTCCTTATAAACTATTCTGCTATTATCTTGTGCAGTCTGTCTTCAAAAATTATGACCATGATCAGGATGGATATATTTCCCAGGAAGAATTTGAAAAGATAGCTGCCAGTTTTCCATTCTCGTTTTGTGTAATGGCAAAGGACTGGTGAGTACCTGCTTATCAACTTTGTAGCATCTGTTTTGGGAGGGGTTTGTGGGGTTTTGTGTTTAAATTGTAATTTTATCATTAGGGTGGTGAAACCATCCTCTTCACGCACAAACAGAAGTGAAAACGTAACCGACAAAAGCATGTTCTAAATGTGTTGTGAATGACACCTTCATGGGCTTCCAGCAGTGGTAACCAAGCTGATTTAGAAGGAAGAACAGATAATAAAGAACTATTTTGTTTTAATATTCAGTATATACTACTGAAGAACTTTCCAAAGATAAAGCTGTCCCTAAAAATAGAGAATTGGCAAATGTGTATTTTGATAAAATTAGGAAAATTTTTCTTAATATATTAAAGCATGGAAAAATACAATAGTGATTATTCAAATGTTTACTATGAAGTAGTTTTGAGGCTGGATCACATGTCCAGATATTCCATTTATCCTTACAGTCTGCATTTGTGTAGATAAGCTTGTGAATATTTTGGGAATAATTGACAAGATTGATTGTCTGAGATCACTGTAGCTTTTTGCCCATAGACTATCACTATCATAAAATGTAAAGAAAGATATGTTTAATTCTCCTTAAGCTTTTAACAAAATATATGTCTCACAAACAACTTTTTTTTTTTTAAATTTATTTTCAGGGAAGGTCTGATTAGCAGGGATGAAATAACAGCTTACTTTATGAGAGCAAGCTCAATCTATTCCAAATTAGGACTTGGCTTTGCTCACAACTTCCAAGAGACCACTTACTTAAGGCCTACTTTCTGCGACAACTGTGCTGGATTTGTAAGCTTTTTAGTAAATTATGTTAACATTTTTTGGAATAATGCCTTTTTTTATCTCATAATCGCCTTGTGTTATACACAGAAATGGATCTATGTAAAACATCAGTGAAGCTATATAGAACATCAGACTTCTGCCTGTGTAGCTGTTTAAGGTACCCTTTACACCCCTCTTGGCGGTACTAATATATGTTTAAACATGGGTCATACCTCGTGGTGTTTGGTTGTGTCACCAAACGCAGTCTCAGGCAAGACTTCCAAATCCAGAGCCTTACACTCCCTGGGGCTGACAGAACTCATGTCCTGATACAGACATGACATGCCCCCCTGCCTAAGGCACAGGTAGATTTAATAAAACTGACTGTCCTACCACTCTTCTGTTCAGCTGGGATCAGACATAGGAGCTGAAATAGAAGAATTCTCCATCTACTCCAGCCCCACAACTTCTCAGGGGGGCTATCAGATCTGCTGATGTGTTCATTAGAGACTAGATCAAGGTATTTTGTTTGTGATTGAAGAATACACATAAAATATTCTGTGTACCTTATGCTGAAGAGGTTAATAGTTCATATTTTGAACTTACCATTAAAAGTGTAGGGAAACAAGATATTTTGCAAGTGCTCTAATCTTAGAAAAGAGTGGAGCTTTTAGTGTATTTTTATATCTGGAGGTATCAAATGTGTAGAGAAATATATTAATACATAGTCTTTCTGTTTGTTTGAATTTCAGCTATGGGGAGTCATTAAACAAGGATACAGATGCAAAGGTATTTTATACTTCATTAATTTTAAACTATAGTTGATAATGAATGGCAAAAAACGTCATCCTGAGATCCATTGCTCTGTCTGTGGACCTATTTAATCTGATCTCTCAGGGAGGAGAAGACTGATTCAAGAACAGTGTGACAGATGATACAGAAGAAATGCAAAGATGAAGGAACTGGTAAATGACAGCAAGACATCAGTGAATTTAGAGGGTTTGAGAACAGACCCTTGGGGCACAAACACCAACACTGTTAATACTGTGCAGCACATTCCCAACATGTATTTTGCAGGTTTTTTTCCTCATACAGGTATCTGTTTTCTCGGCAACTCCCACAGCGAGAAGACTGTTGTGACTGAATGTTGCCATTTTGTATTTTCATAATGGAAAGGAGTTTTAAACGTATATAGCAAAGGGGTGTTGTTGGTCTGTTTACCAGATACATGTTGTTACAGGTAATGCACATAGAGAACTCTAAAGGTTTCATGCTTCCCAGGGAGGCAACAGTGTGAGAGCTATCTCAGATGCTACACCAGAGCCACTGAATCATGTAAACTCTGTTTTGTTTATAGACTGTGGAATGAACTGTCACAAGCAATGCAAAGACCTGGTTGTGATAGAGTGCAAGAGAAGACCCAAAACTTCAGTTGCAGACAGCAGTCCAACATCTGCTCTTGCATCAAGCCTCTGCCCAGTAGGAGTCAAAGAGCAGTTCCATGGTGAGTAAAGATCACATTAAAAAGATCAAAAGATCTAGACAATCTTTGCTACTTATTCTTTTAAAGCTGAGTTGTACAGGATCATTTTAGGTTTGTTAGTTAACTGCAGTGTTTTATCAACATAGAAACTAGAAGCAGGTGTAAATGAGCTTGTATTGAGTAACACCATTCCAGCTGTAGACTGAATAAAGATGGACTCACTTTCTGAGAAATCTCTTGTCACACTACACAATGTATGGTACACAAATTCCACAAAAAATGAGTAACTGTACTGCCAGACTCTCCTGAGAACTAGACGCCATGATCCGAACAGTTGACAGGTTCCCTCAACTCTCTCACCTTGTGACTAGCAGGTCTTGTTTTTTAGCATTGTTGTAACACTGACTACTGCACTGTTACAATTCTGATTCAAACTTTAATGTGGAGTTTTATAAAGACAGTTTACTTACATATCTGTGGTAGCAAAACCAAGAGCTTTGTCTTTATTTTTTCCCACTTTAGTAGCTGAATCTGGAACTCCTCTCCATCTGCTCATCTTTCACAGAATCAGAAATGAAAAATCTACACTTCTGTTTTTTTATCCTTATATCAAACAAACTGTATAAATACTTTTCATATTCTGTAGGCTTCCAAAGGAGGAAGTGTTGTCCATGAAAAAGATCAGGCTATTCTCATTTTTCTTTGGACATTGACGTTCCAACCCTCTCCTGGTCTTTGCCTTTATGTAACCTTTTTAAAATCTGCTTTCTGCCACTTTTATTATCAATCTTTTGTGTTGTATTTAAGATTCATACTGCTGGATTCTGTTTTAGTTTCCCTATTAACACTTATGTGGAGCTCAGTGCAGCCAACTTCTCTCGATACCATGTGCATCTCTATGATTGTGCCCACAACAGCTGCAGCACTATGTAATAACCACCTTGTTTGATGTCTTACAGAGATGGAAATGTGCAGTCCTGAGGGGAAGGTGGGGGAGGGCAGAAAGGGACACACACCTGGGAGCGGGATGCATGCTGCCAAGGCGAGCACAAAGAGAGAGAGCTTTATTCACATTGCTACAGTTTAAATAGGGTCAGGAGGCTGGGTCCTGACCCCAGGAGTACCCTGGGAAGGTTTTGGGGAAGGGTCTGGGCCAGCCCTAGCCATACAAGGCAAGACCCTTCAAAACTGGCAACAGAGAGGCAGGTGTATACCATGTAAGGGAACGATACCCTGCTGCCAGCAGGGACCAATCAGGGATGGGTTACAAGCCAGGAGTGATGGAACATTCCAGCAGGAACACACAGTGAAACAAAGGGAAAACATACAGAATGATAAAATCCTCAAATTTGGTGCAGACTTCAACTACAAACAGTCTTAAACATACTAAGGGTCCATATAAACACAGCAAGCAGCTCTCAGAGCTCAGGCAGTCACAGATCTGTGCTGCCTTCCACAGCTAGTCTCTATTGCCCCATCCATCATCACCCAGGGCACCAGAATGTAGTACCTCTCCACACTATGTTATGTCAAAGCATGAGAATTCAGGTCTAGTTGAAGATGTACAGATGAATTATTCATCTGTATCCTCATTTAATTCTCCGGAGCCTGAAGCAGCTACTGGACTGACTGTTCTTTCCCCTCATGTCTGAACACAGTCTGTTTGTGGGTTTCCCCTCCCTCTATTTTTACTTTTAACTGCAAAAGTAAAAAGATTTTAGGATGACTTATAAAAAAGAAGGGGAAAATTAAAAACATTGTTATTTCATCTTTATAAAGCGGGCAAGTTGTATCTTACAGCTTTATGTTGTGATGACACTGAACAAGCACCCAGGTTTAATTTTCCAGCCCAATTACTGACATAAATGGTCTATATAAAACCTCTTACCCATCTCAAGGTTCTTCTCTAGCTGACCTTGATGGCATACCTGCTTTTCTCTTACTGATCCATATTTATCTTACCGAGACAGGGCAAAGAGTTGTTCCAAGGAACATTGAGAAACTTCTATTGACACCTATTTTGGAGAGCAATGAATGTAAAAATCACTAAGGAATAAATGTTTTATTTTTTAAAATCACATTTAATTACTATGTCTCCTGTTTCTCCTTTCCTGGGAGAAGACCTTGCCTCATTTTACCATATATATTTTAAAGGACAAGAAGATGGATCATTCACATTTCCAAATGGAGAAGTAGTGGAACACAGTGAAGACAGCAAGGACCGAACCATTATGCTCATGGGTTCCTCAGCTCAGAAAATCTCAGTGAGACTGAAGCCAGCTGTGGTTCATAAAGGCACACAGACTGATCCTGTACTGCTGGCTGGTGATGTATCTCGTAAGCGGAGAGACAAGAAAGAACACAGGATGCCAGAAAATCCTTATCTCCAGGCAACTCCACTATCCACCTTCCCAAGCCCAATTCTAGGCCGCAAAAAGGCATTTGTCAAATGGGAAAACAAGGACTCCAGCCAGAAGATGAAGGAGGAGCATCACAGCTGTAAACCCTCATACCAGGAACTTGAGCAGGTACATACATGATGAAACAAATTCTGTTGTACACAATGGTACTGTCAAGTGGTTGGAGGGTGCAGGGGAGTGACTGGGTGGGAAGGTGTCACCTTCTCCAGTGTAATTAATTGCCAATTTAATTGAATTTAAACCATCCATGAATCACACCTTATATTCTTAGCTTCATTAACTCCAGCAATGTTTCACTTCAGTTATAAAATTTAGCACTAGTATAGGGCTTAGGAATAACTTTTGAAGCCCTTGTTACAATCATGCTAATCCCTGTCAATTTTAGAATATGAACATAATCCCATCACTGAGGACAAGATGTTACTCCACAAAATGAGGAACATAGTTCTGATTTTCTTCCTGATTTTGCTGGCCTCTGCTCCCTTAAGTGACAGAATCTATGGGGCTGGGAGGGCAGGGAGCTCTGGTTTTGTTCAACTGACAAGTGGAAGTCACCGTGAAATTTTGCTGTGTGAACAGATATAATGCTTCTTGCTAGATTTCATGTGCATCAGCCCAGCTGTGTCTCATCTTACTCTACAAGTGATCTGACAAAGTAGCTATTTATAAGACTGTGTCACCTCAAATTTGGCCCAAATTCAGGTTTGTAGAAACACCATCTTCCAGACAGATTAAAGAGACTATAACAATATCAACGTTGCAATTGGTGGATGGATCTAGCTATAATTACGAGGAGTAGTCAGATTTATACTTTACTCATTGTTTATCATTATTCTGTGAAGGACCAACATGGAAACAATCCAACAACAGGACTACAGCCTGATCTTTGAATGATCAGTATAACTTTCAAAATACCCTTTGCTGTTGACAAAGTGAATTAATCTTTTATGAAAGATGAATGGTTTATTAAGACAGTGGTTAGGACAAGAATCTTCCAGTAAAGATCACTTTCCTTTCAATCAGCAGTATATTCAATATAATCAGAATGTGAAGCATAGAAGTACTTATAAAAGCCTGTTCTTTAAAATGTCCCATTCATGTGAGTCCCACAATTTACACTTGTCCTTGTTCCCTCAGCAGATCCTGACCTCAATTACTAAACAGCAGATGATGTTATCAATTAGTGGCTTAGACTATGGTACATCAATTTCTGCATTAGTAGAGCAGTAAAGTGTGAGCTGTGTTGCTATCTCCCCTAGACTACTGCTGTTATGAAAGGAGCAGTGGAGGGAGGATAAATGCAGGCTGTGGACATGACTTAGATACCAGCTGCTGGGAAGTTGTAACAATATACACGAAGGACAGGCCAGTGACTGTGGGAACGTGAAATAAGTTATGGTTCTGTGCCACTGATAAAAGCTACACCAACTTATGTTTATGGCAGTCAACCTAAATATACAACCAGACATCCTGAAACAAATGGAAAATAAAATGTAATTCTCTACTTTTTTGTTTGTTTAGGAAAGAAATATTCTAAAGGCAGACAATGAAGGTTTAAAGATCCAACTGGAACAGGCACATAAAACAATTGAATCTCTCACACTCCAGCAAAGAAACCATGTAATTGACAGTCTACAACACAGAGACTGCTCCTAGCAGATGAGGGAGGAATATCTCCTATGGAGGAATGTAAGACTGAAGGAGGAGCTATGATAAAGCTGCTTTACCAGCTGAACTGGAGAGAGAGTCTGAAGGATGTTAAGCAGAAATATTCTCTTCATTCAACACATTTTCCTATTAAGCATACACTCCTAAATGTACAAATCCATTTCTTTGACTTTTTAAGGTAATTTAGCATTATTTGTGCAATGGAAATAGTATCTTCTGGGTTTGCTTTTAAAAGGAGTGAGAATGTTGCTGAAGTCTTTGTTCATGTTGAAGATCATATTTGATTTCCCAGTGACTTGGCTGCCAGCAGCACACCTTACTACAAGTGTTCAGACAAAGTAGCTGTTCCTAAGGCTGTGTCACCTCAAATTTGGCCTAACATCAGTTTTGTAGAAATAAATGTTTGCTAAAGCTGAGGAAGGAAAACTGTAGAAATACTACATTAAGACAAACAGTTCCTTCTCACTGGGGCTGAAACCAATTAAAATCATAAATTGTCATCTTTATTTCAAAAGCTTTGCAAGAACAGTGAAATAAGTAGTTAAGCTAATGATATTTGATTTAATCTTAGACTTTAGGATAAACTGACAATTTTTTTAGACCTCTTTCAGAGCTTTAGAAGTTCTGCTGCTCAAATGCTTACCTTTATTAAGGTGAAATAGACAAGACTAGAGAGACTTGACATTGAATACTGCTTCCATTTTCGTGTTCCATGCCATGACTTGGAACACTTAGTCATACTTATTTGGCTTAAGAGATAACTTTTTGTCCCCAAACAGTTGATAGGGGACAAGGTTGATTATTTTTCTCTCACGTCAAAGTGGATGCCACGGTTGAGTAGAACCTTTAGAGCCATATTATGCGGGAAACTGTACAGTAATCCCAGTGCAACAGCTACTGTATTGCAGAGCTCCTAACACGGTTTCTCCCTTCTCTCTCTCTCCTAGATTTCACATGCACTTTACATAAAGAGTCAAGATGGAGTGTGCTCTTATGTCTGTAAATTTTGTATAGTAAAAGGTGTGAGGAAAGTAACTTAAAGATACAGAGTGTATGTATTTCTAAGAGGCAAGAAAATGGTCTTTCAAGTTACTGCTAAATCTACTTGTCAGAACAGCCAATTTTAAAATTGCATTTGTATTCCAAGAGAATGTGTACACTTACAGTTGTATAAAGCTTGCTTGCATTTATCAGAGATTTGTCATCACACATATAAGCATCAGAAACAAAGTCCACTTAATGCTCCTCAAAACTTCTAAGTTACCAAGTCCATTATAGATTGAAATTTTGTTAACCTATTACAATAGCATGTGTGCTTTGTGTTCAAACTGATATAATTCAATTCACAATTTACAGTAATTATCAAGTGTATGAATGCTTTATTTATAAAGAAAGTTCATTTAAAATTACTTGCCAGTTTAGTGATTCTAAATTCTTGTTCTGGAGAAATTGGATTGTGCTTGCAACTCCATGTACAAGTAAAAACAAATGGAAGGAAAGAGGAGGAGTAGTAGATATTCTGTTACATTACTGTAAATAACTGAAATGCATAGAAAAAAACCCCAGCAGCTCTGAAGATTGCGCAGCTTTTTTTTTTCCTCATACACTAAACCGGAATTATTAACAAGTAACACGGAATTGCACTTTGATCAATAAAGCAATCAGAATGGCTTTTTAGGTCATGTCTGCAAACTTGGTTTGCCCATTTTCTGTAAGCTTCTTGATTGTGTCCTCTATTCAAGGAATTACAGCAAGGTGTATTTCTAACAGGCATTTAGCAAATAAAACTCTCTTTCTGCAATAATTAAACAAGATAAAAGTTGAATATCTTTTCATGTATTTAAAAAATACTCCAAAAGAGCATCTAAGACTCATAAATCTTGTGCAGCCAAAATAACTGCTTGTTTGTGGTCTAACTCTGGATTCTAATAGAATTTGTGTGTATGCATATACTTTGTCTATGATCAAGGGTGGACATCATGAACAAAACCTCTTGCTTAAAAGGAAAATTTCCTAACAGCAGCAGCTGGCCCAAAGACTACTGTGTAACTAGGTTGAATACTTGGTACTCAAAACTGAGTTATGACCACAGATTTGTACAGTTTTAAGTGCTGACTTAATGTTTCTTAATGGTTCTTGTTCAATCTGAATGACTGAAAAGGGATCTATTTGCAGGAATGTCTTACAGAACAAGTGTGCTGAAAAACTCCTGCTTCAAAGAAGTCAGTTGATACCTGGAGAATTTCAGAGCTCTCCAGGTACCCTCAGGTTCTCTTGTTTGCCCAAAGCTACTTACAGTTTTTTCTCTGTCTCTTTTTTCTTTCCAGTTTTTTTTTACAATTGTATTAGTCCTTTCTTTCAGGACTTTCTTTTTCCTGCATGTGGAATCTGACTACAGGGCAACTGTTAAAACTGACAAAGCTACCCAAGAAAAATCACTCACATCTGGGTTAACCTTCAAGCTGCTTTATGTTAGGAAAAAATATACAATTAAAAATGCTGTTTAAAAGTCACGTTAGCAAACACTGATACAGAAATTTATCTTGTCATGGCTAATTTAAATGAAAACACTCACATCCTTCCTTCCCTAGGTTCAGCTGCACATACAAGAAGACAGAAAGAACAATCACCAGTCCCCTATCACCCATTTATTTTTTTGGTGTGAATTCTGGTCATTTAAAGATAAAATTAAATAGATCAAGTAATATCACAATTAACAAGACAGGGCTACTGTTCATATTCAGGTTAAACACAATCACTTTTAAATTAGCTTATATATGTTTTTGGAAATATGCTGTTGTTCTAGTAGCATCTGTTATTTTATTGTAATCAATGTCTATGGCAACTTGAAAAAGTTTTAGTGCTGTCTGTGAAGACAAAGTGTACAGATTGTAAAGATTTTATATAAATTGTAAGATTTTTGTTTAATATTTAAAATAGAAAAAATATTAAAATTGCATTTCATGCCTGACTTTGTATCTCATAGAAAACTATACAGCCTATATTCATCTTTCTTGACCGTCATCTGAGACCCTTCTGCAGGATTAACCTAGTACCAGAGTATCTAGTCCAGCTTCACCTTCTACGAGCCTTGGAATGTCACCAGAGAAAACTTAGGAAGCTAGGTATTTGCAGATTATTCTTTTGGTATTTTAGTGGTTGACACAGTACAAACACTGTTTTGCTACCCACTATTCTAAGTATTACAAAGCACCAGTCTTTATTATCACAGCCTCTCACCTTTGTTAAGAATGCTAATTTCAACAAGATTTCACAGCACAAAAGTCAAGTTTAAGCAAGACTTCTGTTGTGTCTGCTACTGCTGCCTATTCCACAGGTAGCACTGTAGCACTCTAAGGCCTTGCTATTCTTTAGCTTGTAGTAAATCTCAAAATACTTTATCTTAAATTTGTTTTTATATGGGATAATGAACATTCATTCAGTTACCTTCAATCATATGAGGGAAGTCAGTTAAGACAAGAAGAAGTGAAACTATTTATATGGGCAAATCTGCTCTATAGTCTTGCACATACAAAATAAGTTGTCATTTTCTTCATAAATACAGAAGGTAAAAGAAAACTTCAGAAGTAACTGGAGAATATTTCCACAGTTTCCATAAAGTCAAAAATAATGATCATAAAGATCTATGTTTTGTGGGGTTTTTTTTTCTTCACTAAGATAAAATTTAACTGAGATTCCATAAGTAATCCCAGACAATGTAATAGGCATATACTTGTGACATACCCTGTCTGTTACAACTGTCCTATATAGTTACCTATAGCCTTCTCCAGTTTGGGCAAAATATGTGTGTTATTTTTCATTACTACAGAAAGTAAGTTTGATTTCTATTGTAAATGACCAGCAGGAATTCTTCCTCACAGGAGGAACATATGATAGTTGATCCAAATCACACTACACAGATGATGCAAATAACTTCAGATACAGTGCTTTATTCCTCAGTGTTTACAGTTGTTGTTAACAAAATTGTCTCTCTCATCTCCTGAAAAAAGTCCCCAACCTATTTTTCAGTTCTTGAACAAGCAAAACAATATTCATCCACGTATTCACTAAGTGTGAATACACACAAAAATACTCACAAACATATATAAGAAAACTTTTTACTTACAATTGAATTTTTGAAAATACTTTTTTCAAGACAAAACTTGAAGTTTAAATCAATTATTCTCATGATGTTATTGCATCATTTGATAAACTAAAACCATAGATTCTGACAAAATAGGACAGCAAAGGATACCTCTGAAATGTGGTGGTGCTTACTTTAGTTTTCAATTACTGGCTTCACATTTTGAAATTATTTAAGGAAAACTGAAATGGCCAGATTAAAACCGAAAATCTTAAACCTATTTAAATTTCCATCTTTGACATGGTCTATATACATATAATTAAAATATAGTATTGAAATAATTTAACTGTTAGAATTCAAGTGGGCATCTACCTCGTTCACTTAATGATTTACTTCATTCAGAACTGTCCTGCCCACAAACAGGATGAACCGATGTGTGTAAGAACAAGGCACATCCACATCTGCAGTTACAACAATTGAACTAAACTTTTGCAACTTTGCATCCTCAGGCTAATGAATTCCTCAAGCATAGGCAAGTAATTTAATTTTCCTGGGGTATCTCAGTGCTGAAGCCGCATGCTTGCCTGCTGGTTACTTGTAACAAAAAGTAACATTGGGATGAGCAAACAGAATTTTACCTTAAGGCTTTGGCTGTTAAAACCCACTCTCTGTTCTTTTGCTAACCACTGCTTCATTCCAAGGCTGGCAGTCTCACTTGGTATGTCATCCATTTGTGAGCTATTCCAGAGCACTAGGCAAAAACCATGTTCAAAATCAAGAGAACAGGTACTATTTTCCCATATGACCCATGAGGGTCTGTCCATAAAGACTACAGAGGCTGCCCTTTCTGTAAGCTGCAGAGAGGGCTTAGGCCAGAAAGGAGCATAGAAAAAAAAAATGTCAAAGGAACTATATTCCTAGTAGTTGGGTGACATTTAGCCATTACTGCAAAAGTTAACATCTAAACTAACATTGTTCAAGCCAGGAAACTCCTGCCTCTTTTTGTCAGGCACCTGCTGAAACCCTAAAGCCTGGGTAAGGCTGTATCTATCACATTAGAAGCAAAATTCTCAAGCAAAGTGTGATCAGAGAGGAAGTAACAGGAGAAAAACTTCTGAAGTTTATCTGGATTAAAATTTCAAATTAAAAAGTTGGTGACAACTAATTAATAAATACTACACAGGCTTTTAAAAGATAAAAACAAGTTGGTTTTGAACAAAGTTTTACATTCACACATAAAGCTGCCACTGAAACAGGACATCATGGATGTGTTTATGAAGGTAAAAAAAAAAAATCTTTAAAGCATACCCATGGACAGTAATAGGAAATCTGTGCAGAAAGAACTTGCAACTGTGAAACATAAATCCAAAATCAAATCCCGAAGTTCAACCTGCAGTTAAGCCTACAGCTACACGTGCTTTAGGGAGCCCAGTGCTATTTAATCAACAGACACCCCCAGGTTTATCAGATGCCTTCCTGACTCTCTCAGTAGCAAACTGACTCTGGGAAATGCTGTCATGAGTACATACTCAGGCATCACTCCCCTAATTCACCTCTGTTCTCAGAAGGAAAGGAGATGTAAATGTCACTGGACAGCAAAGACTGTCATCTTTAAGTGACAGCTCTAAATTTAACTCCCGTCTTCATATATTTACATCCATAATTGTATGACAGCTAACTCCTTCTTCTACAGTAACACTGTATGTGAGGGAGAAGGCACCCATACCATATCAAGAGTTTCTTTTAGGTTGGCAGAGTGAGAGAGAGTAATCACTGAGGAAGGGTAACTACTGTATGAGATGTCTTATTAACTGGGCAGTTGGTGACTGCCAAACACAGAGCAGGAAGGGGACCAAAAAAACAGAAAAAAAAAAAAAGAGAAGAAATGGTACATTCTTTCTTAAGAAGCTCAGCTTATTCAAACTTTGTGTCTCATGGCTGATTCAGAAGGATACATACATGAATTCTTACCAGACATAATGGCTGGGGGTTTTTTGCCCAGTCTGATCTGAAACTATTTTTATGATGCCAATACACTGGAAAACAGCTAAAATGAAAATAAGACACTATCAAAACTCACCATGATTCTGAGTTTACAGTACACAGAACTTCAAATAGTCTCTGATACATTATGAACATAAAACAACCTGATTTTATTAGTTTTTGTAACAAATTCAGAATGTTACTTTAAGGTGAAGTTCTGCAGGAATAATCAAATCTAACTAAATAATTTTGACCAAAGCCTTAAGGATTTTAATATTTGAAAATAAAATCCATTTACACGTCCCACATGAAAATAAGATGAAGAGAAAAAGCCTGAAAAGCATTCTAGAGTCTTTTAAAAGTGGTTTCATCTGGTTCTTAGGCCTATTTTGTCTTTTTTTTTTTTTTTTTTTATACAGCCTTTTGGAGCAACATGCAATGATTAGAGAGGTCTGAACATTAGGATATTTTTGTTTGTTTATAAAGGGTTTTATTCAGTTTTCTGAGTCTTATTTTAAATAAAATGACATAATAAAAAACACCATATAAGCAGTATGAAAAACAAGGATCACATTTTAGTATAAAAGTTCTGGTCAGTTAACTAAAAGAACTCAATGAGAACTTCAGTTGGTCTAATGCAATGATTCATATGGTCCTACTTAATTCTAACCTAAACCCAAGTCAACATATCTAATGTCTAATACCAGTAAACACCACCACTATATTTTGCCAGTTACTCTGTTAAGATTTACAGTACTTTAGTACCTTCGGTATCCTCCCCCTCCTCTTCCACCATATGGATCATTGTAGCCTCCCCTGCCACCATAACCTCCCCTGCCACCTTGGAAGCCACCTCCGCCTTGGAAGCCACCTCCACCTTGGAAGCCACCTCCACCTTGGAAGCCACCGCCGCCTCTTCCACCACCTCTGAAACCTCCACCTCCTCTGCCCCCTCCCCCACCCCAGTTGCCCCTTCCACCACCACCACCTCCCCAGCCACCTCTTCCACCACCTTCTTGTCTTTTTTGCCACGGTGGCATTTCAGGGGGAGGTGGTTCAATCTCTGTTGGTCTGCCTCCACGATCAGGTACTCTCCCCATCAGAACCTATGTAGAAAAAAAGTTCATGTTTAGAGTTAAAAAATAGTATTACTAATTTGAAGAGACACAAGATTCTTCTGCTTTGGACAGAGAAATGCTTCCTGCGTTTTCGGAAAATATGGCCCTTCAGTGCCGTGCTTGACAACAGAATCACTATTCCCTCTCCTCGTAACACCGTAACAGGACTCTGAAGGTGTTCCCATTTTCCACCTATAAAATCAAAACAACTGCAACTAACTACTTTTGTAGTTTATTGTACTTTTGTGAAATTTTTATGAAGAATGCTACACACATGTGAAGTATTAGTACTGCAATAAGCAATATACATCATTCATATATAATAAACATGAATAAATAAATATATATTCATATAGAAATGATTCCTGATGATGTGGCTCTTCTACTTAAATTTCAAAGTTCAACTTCAAACCTAATCAGCTGAGAAAAAACAAATTGGCAACTCTTTAAGGAACTCCAGTTTGCATTAGATTAAAAACTAGTGGCACTCAGTAGAGAGCCGGAATGGACAAAATATGTAACAGGCTGCAGTGACACTTCTAAAGAAAAGAACTCAAAAACCAGATCTTGGCTGTGGTGAGTATTGGCGTAAAAAAGAAGATACTGTACTGGACAAAGTTACACGAAACATTAAGTTGAAGAACAAAGAGGTATCCGAGTAGGTTTTTTTGCTGTTGTTTTGGTATTTCCTAAACTCAGTGTGATCAATGTTAATATCCTCTGGTCAGTCCCAGGCACTCCAACTAAAGTCCTCTAAAGAAAAAAAACAACTTTCTCTGAGATCCTAAAATAATTAAGAAATTTCAGAGTCTTTGGGATCAAAACATATTAAAGGGTATCTAAGTGAGGCAAAAAAACTTCAGAAAAATCTGTATATACAGATTAATAAAAGCAGGTTTAGTCACAGTTTGCATGGTGAGACTAATGTCATTACTGGTAAGCCTCAGCTTTTATCACACACAATAAAGTCGTACCATGCTGGTAGCCAAGCCAAATAATTTTACTTTGCAGCAAAATGACATTTCCACAGATAATTTTGTGATTTATAATATGCTGAAAAACTAAAGATGCTGGTTTACAAACCAAACTACACAATCCTGGCAACAGGTAGCCCAGAAACCAATACCAGAAACGCTTATATGTATCTCTAAGTTAAGGTGTGCAGTTTCTCTGAACTCAACATACATGCACACATGCACACACACATACACCCTCCACCACTGTTCCTTCTCATCCACATTACAGTTTCATCCTGTTGCACGACTACTGACTGTGTAGTAAGACAAAAAAGGAAATGGCTGCAATGTTTACTGGAATACTGCAAACCTTCCTTTCTTAAATAGAAAAAATGAAATGAAAATACTGAGCAAAGACTATAGTTCCAGAATCACTTTGGATAGGTCTGTAAACTCCCATGTCCTTTTATCACGTTCCAGAAACAAGAAGTATACCTTGTTGATAGCACAGACAGTATTTTCCCGCGTTGACCCACTACTTGTTCTGATGATCTTGGATAAGTCTTCTCGAGCAGCAAGAAGGTGAGCTAATGTAATAGTTGACTTTGGAGATAATGCATAGCGCTTGGGCTGATAGATACGTGCTATTTCATCTGTTTTTACCTAAATGATAAAATCAAACACAACTTACTTGCTATCCATAAAACACACCAACAGACTTACTACAAACCATGTACTGGTCTCAGTAAGTTTCAGTTTGAACACAAAGTGTAGCTTCTGCAAATATAGATCATCTTACAAAATACAGTGTCAGCTATTACCGATTCTCTTCATATTGGTGGAGCTATTATACAAAAAATACTGCTGATTATGTATCATTGATGCTGAAACTTAACACCTCTACAAGAGAAACTTCTCTATCCACTGGCATCAGATTCTTTAAGGTCTTCCAACATGTCTACAGACTAAAACTTAAGAGTCCATGCTGTTCTCTCAAGAGCTTTACATAACCATATTCAGCAGATCACTTCTAAATGTGATGATAACAGAGTAGCTTCAAAATAAGGTAAATTTGCGGAAACCTGAAAATACATCAATGCAACAAAATACTTGTGAAAGCCATGAAAAAGTGAGATTGAGAAGGGGAGAAAACTAGATTTTTTCCAAGTATGCTTTGATGTTTCATTTGTTTAACAAAAAAGGAAAATAAATACATTTTCTGGGAACATCTAGAATGATCAGAGCAAAAAAAAATTTGGATCTTGGCTAGACCAGACAACAGGTGCTGTTCCTTTACATGACTGTAATTACTGCATCATTTATGTACCCATTTCAATCTGCAAACTTACCCCTCTTGGGGACTGAACTAATTAAAAAAACCCCCAAAACACTAAGATGCCATACCATCAAGATAGGTATTGTGCATTCCTCTGCTTAAGTAGTGGGGAGAAAAAGGCAAGCTAACAAATAAATTTAAAAGGACAACAATTTGCCTCTTGGCTTAAAAAAAAACAAACCTAAACTGTATCAATGCCAAAACATTTGCCACCCCCAAAATCTTGTTGAAGAAGTTACAAACTAATATTTCTACAAGAGAAATAAGGAAAAGATTAAAATAACATGTACTTTTGAGCTAATATGTAACCTTGTTACTTCTGTAACTGCATATATTTCAAATCAACAGTCTTTAAAAGACAGGAAAACGAATCACCTGACTACTTTATCATTAAAAATCTCTTTGAACTATTGTTCTATTGCAAAAGTGCATTCCTTGTTTTTCACATTGTTTGAATGGAACAGTCAATGACTTAAGTTTTAGTCTGCTAGTTAGCCATCAGTTAACATCAACTACATTTTAGAAGTATACTTTAAATTTGAAGATATATAATTGTATTGGTACAGCTGTTAAGGAATGATGTATGGACGTGTCCTGGCTTCTGTGAAGTAAATGCTCCCCTTCCCCTTTTTTGCAGCATAAAAGTATTCACAGCCCCCTCAGAAATTAAAGTGAGCCATTCGGGAAAAGCACAGCAGCATCTAGACTCATGTCCTTCAGTGATACTTGGTGAGCTTCATGAAGTTGATTCTGTCTGCATGTGTCAGTGACAAATTGTGACACCACAGCAACTACTTTTTAATATAGTTTTAGGAAATAGTACAAATGAAATCACCACAATTAAAATGGTACCAGCAGAGCAAATCCAGAGGAGTGCTTTGGAATTTTTAGTGATCTGAAGGATTAAAGTAATTGTGTGATATTCTCACACAAGCAGCTATTCAAATAACCTGTTTGACCAACCAGCTGTTCATTCAGTAGCACTGAATCCAAGATAGGTCGCAGTCACTGTAATCTCACTGACTTTATGAGCAGTGACTTTTTGCACCCAGTCTCTGTTAAGGCCCAATGTTTGCGTTCCTTTTGAATCTGCATGAGAAATGCTTAGGCTTCCTCCTAGTTTACTTGATTGGAGGGGGTTAGATAAAGAGAAGAAAAAAGAGAGATGCAAGCTTTTTAAAGTGAGAAACCCCCATGGAAGATGCTAGAATTTCTAATTGTGAGGCTATAAACAGTTACAAAAGATGGACTGTGCCATCTGGTTAAATCCTTCCTCTTCCTCAATACCTAGGATTCGGGTATTACAACCTAGGATGACAGGCTAGAAAAAAGACAACAGCATTGGAAGTGTATTTACATTGTGTGCATATTCTGTAGGAAGACCTGGGGAACTGTATCAGACTCCCACCTACAGGAAGAAAAAAATACATCAAGTTTACCTTTGCTCTATCAGACCAGCCAAAAGACTGTACAGTCACATCGAGCCTCTTCATTAACATACGTCTTCGACATTCATACTCACTGCGAAGAGCATCGTTGATTTTTTCCAATCTTTTCTGCAGTTACAATAAAAAAATTAAACACTCATATAGTTACAGAAGTCAATTCAAAGTTAACCCCATTCATCAACTAAGATGTTTATCCCTAGGCAACCACTATAAACTACATAGAATCTATGTAACGCTACAGTACTATATACACAAAATGTTTTGAAATTTAATAATGGATGAATCAATACAAGGTCTGTTGTTTAATGTTAGTTCTGGAAGTATCTGATTACTACTGTTAATATTTAGCAATTGAATTTTAGTATTAATATTAAGCAATAGAACAGTGACTGTAAAATAAGTAAAGTTAAACTGTATGCATTAATTTTGACCATTCTGTTAAACACTGAAAAGTAACAGAGAAACTTTTCTTTACCACTTGGTCAGAATTCAGAGGTTTTGTTAGCAGTGATTTCCCCACGTGTTTATTTTGAACTTTTGAGAGAATGTCCTTTATCTGAAACAAAACACATGCATCTCAGAACACAAATGATATTTACATTTATTTCAGCACAATTTTTTGCAATCACATTTTGCTACTTGTAAGATGAAACACAACACATTTGTTTTAGCAGACTCATGAAAACAGGTATACATCTTCTAGCTTATATCCATAACAAAAAGATTTCCTGAATACTTTTATAAGATGACCAGCCTCTACACAAAATTGCTTTATGGCATATCACTTCTCTTGATAACAGAACAATAGCTATATGGCAAATTTTTCAAATTCATGTAGAAAGTAGGACTAGTTAAATTACTCATTTTACATATTACTAAGTGTTGCAACTACAATAATTGAAAGCTAGGAGTTCTGTTGCTAAATGCTAGATTAGGCTACAAAAATCCAGTGATGGGTGCTAGTAAGAAAGGCAGGAGAGATGATATATATGCAGTCATTCTCTCTCAAATTTTCCTCTAATCCTATAATTGATTCCAGCTAACATTATGTTGAAGACATTTGCATTCACTCCAAATCAGCCTTGCTTGTAGTTCTTCCATTAGCTCTTGCCCTCAATAATCAGAGATGAAGTATGCTCTCTCTGTCTCCCAAACACCCCTGCATTCTCTTCTCTCGTTACAAGAAACCTCTACCTCCTCTACTTGAGTGAACTTCCTTTGGCACAACTCTTCTAAAACCATAACCACAAATGCCGACGACTTGTAACTTTCCAGCCAACTGATTTTTCAGCTGGAGTAGACTGCATGCATAATATTGTTCCTGCAAGTTTTGTACCCAGTCTGATGGGCAGAACTACATCTTCATTTGTTTAGGTAAATAATTTCAGGGAACCAATTAAAACAAGACTAAAACTAGAGTTAATTTTCTTCTACATGTAAAAGGAAGGATTAAGGCAGTACATGATTTATAGTAAAACCTGTAGCTGGGGACAACCATTAGATGTATTTGCAAGGATTGTAAGATGTCACATAGGTGCACAGGCATTTACATTGCATTTATCATAAAGGTATGGTTCAAAGCTCAGAGTTTTGAGCTCCACATATCACAGAAGTATCATTTTCAGTGATTGCTATGAAAAACCCAAAAAACTCCAGAAGACAGAAACCAATTTCTAGAGTACCTAGTTAAATGATTAAAGGAATACTTAAAAATACTTACAAAAATCAACTCTCACATTTGTAATTATCTCCATTTCTTTTTTTT
Source organism: Scytalopus superciliaris (assembly GCA_013400415.1). Taxonomy (NCBI): domain Eukaryota; kingdom Metazoa; phylum Chordata; class Aves; order Passeriformes; family Rhinocryptidae; genus Scytalopus; species Scytalopus superciliaris. Next base: position 89,762 of record VXBX01000125.1, on the reverse strand, counting down.
TGCAGATACCAAGAAAAAAATCTGATCTCAAATTCTGTGTGAAAACCTGGGTGTATATATTTTGTTACATGACCTCTGGGCAGCACTCTGGGAAGTTAAAAACACATTACCCCAGAAAAAAGCCTGATGTAAATACACTGTGCAGTGAGCAAATTATGGAAAACACTGTTTTGACTCCAGCAGAAAAGACGACCCAGTAATATATGAAAAACGGCCATCTAATTACGGTAATAGTCTCTGCTGTTATATTCCATCCATATAAAAAAACCAACTTACAATAAAGGGTAAAGTTCAGTTTCATGTATCCTACTGATCCCAATGCTCCTCTTTGACAATTTTTGCTTCTCTACAACTTTTTTCTTTACAAAAAGCACTCCAGGGTTTTCTGTCCATCTTCTAAATGTAGCCAACTTTTTTTATTTTACTGAAACATGTACATGATGCCTCTCATATGCCACTCCAAAATTCAAATGTACCTAAGCACAAACGATTTTTGAATTTATATGAATGTCTGAAGAATCAAAATCTAAAGTTAATAACCAACACTAGAACAAAATCAGTATGACTGTAAGAGAGGAAGAAATCAGCAATTCGTAAAGAAGAAGGAATGAACAGCAGCTCACAGTTATCACGTTCAATATATTTATTAATTATCATCATCCTCTGTCAAAACAGTAATTTTTGTTTAGCACCTTTCGCACAGCTAAATATCATATATGCATGCACCTCCATGGTTTCTAAATTTTTAAAAAACCTGACTTGGGGAGAGGTGTCATTTTATTAGTTCAAGTTAAACTATCAACACTTTAAGGAAAGAATATTGTCTTAATCAGTCATAAAGTGTATTGCACAGCTGTGGAACGATCACCTCAAATCTTAAGCACAGAATATTTTTAACCATCCTCTGCGCCTCTCTTCCATATACCTGCAGACAGTTTCAGTGTTTATCTAACTTACAATACATTTTTGTTTGACCTTTATGTCCAGTGAACAGGACAACTATTTTGTCTTCTTCCCTGCAATTGCATTAATACTCTACTGTACTGGCATCATTACACCTGTAAAATCACTACACAGCAGCGTTAAAAGCAACACGCTAACTTAAATATGAAAATTCTAGGAAGTATACCCAAATATTTGAAAAAATATTCTTTTCATATTTCACTTAAATGTTATTTTAGCTAACCCTTTATAGTTTCTTTTTGGTCTCTAATGTAGGCAAAAAAAAATTAAAAGTCTTTTGAATAGCATCACATTAAGAAGTTTTTCAAATAAACAGTATTACAATGTCCCTTTGTAATTAGGTGTAAAATTCACACTATCTTGACTGGAAAAAAGCCAGATGTGAGCATGAGTTACAAAGCACAACACTGGCAATAACCTTCTCTGAATCTCTCATCAATGTTCCTTTAGATTTTATGGGCGTTTTGGCACTAAATTTCAGAATGACTCCTAGAGTCACCCTTTGCAAATACACTTTACAAAGGAACAGCATCTTAAACAACTGAACACTTACTATTAGTTTTTCAGTACTATACAATAAAATAAAATATATTTAGTGGTAGAAGGCTGCAATACTGTCACTTTCTCACATTTTCTTATGTATGTTGATAACCACTATTCCAGTTAATTACAGGAGATGCAGAAGATACTAGCTATTATTGTATATTCGAAGTTTTAGCTACTAGAAAACTCAGTTTGAATGAAGAAAGCAATTCTCATTTTGTACCAGTCTTTTAAGTAAACTAAAAATTATACAAAACAATCAATGTTCTAATGCTCCATACCAAAATACAATGTGTGATCTGTCCCTTTGGTAGATTGCTGCTGCACAGCCAAACTACTCTCAGAACTACTCCCAGAGCTACTGACAATGCTGAAGATGGTAGACAAAGAGTAGACATGTTGAAACGCTGCAGATACATTTGCAGATAAAATAAATAAAATACTAGATTGGTATGTAAGTTTCTATTATGAGTGATATCATACTAAAAATCAACAGTGCAATTTTACGCAGAATCTAAATAAATCAAAAGCCACAAAATATTTGCAAAAATAAATGGATAATTTCAAACCAACTTTTTCAGAATATTAAAAAAGTAGCAAATGGTGCACAGAAAAAAAATGTTTACAAAGCCAGTGAGCTTTAATTTGTGGTATTGCCTTTCTAATGCAGTTATACTTGTAAATGTAAGTCTCCAACTCTGTAATGTATCAAAATAACTTCAAACCTGTTCTATACTAAATTAGCAGATAAAAGACAATTAAACACATAGAAATTCTACAAAATCTGAGAGGTAGGAAAAAAATCCTTTATTTGTAAGGGATGAAAATGCAGAGAAAAAAATTACACTATCAATTTGGAGTCAAGAAAATGAACGAACTGGTTTTGCACCTTTCTAGACTCTGAAGTGAGTACAAGTGGCATAACCACTGTAGAACTGACAGACCTGAAAGCTATTAGAAAATAGCCCAGACAGCATTATTAAAAAAAGGAGATAACACACTTTAAAGATTCTGCTCATTTTAGTAATTCTGAAACTGCAACAGTTTACACAAACTGTGAGAGCAACACTCTACACACTATTCAAGCCTCTGGTCCTATCTGATAGGAAATGTCAGACTTTGCAAAGGTGGCAGATTTCAGGTGTCTAATAATTCAAAGAAAACGTTCTGGAATCACTATGTGCGTATGAAGGAACTGCTGGCGTGCCTGGTCTGGTCTTGCTGTCCCACAACTGCAGAACTGGAGTTCTACCCATGTAATGGGATGAAACTAAAGTGTACCTGAAAAGTGAAGAAAGGAAGGACTGGCCATAGCTGAAACCTACAACACATGGATGTTAACACAGGTAACACTGAGAGAGGGAGATCAGCAGTACCAGGCCAGTTTCAATCAATTAGTTATTAGTTATAACTCAGACATTTTAGTTCTCAGAAAACAGTGCGAGAATTGTTTCTTTGTCCTTACAAAAATATTTAACTAAAAGACAAGATAAAAATGTTTCCTTAGTACTAACTAGATCAAGCAGAGTTAATAGTGCAGGAATTGCCATTTTCAGTATCAACTTCATTTCTATAAATGAATCTATCAAAGGTTTCACCTTGTCACACAGATGTAAGAAAACCACATAGCAGGCCCTCTCCCCAAAATCTCTGAATGTTCAACTGCTCACTGGTTGATGAGCAGGCAGTTAAAAAGAAGCATGATCATGTAATAAGATTTGAGAAGCACGTAAAAGCGTGTAAAAGGACTTAGAAGCAGAGGGAGTTTTACTCTTCCCTTAAGGGGGATTGGTCACCCACTCTCTCCCCAAATACTAGACAGAAATAAACAGCAAAACTTTTAGCTATCTGATAGAGAAGATAAATTGCACCTCAAGTGCCTATTTACATTCTGCAGTAAGGAAAGTGGACTAAGGATCACATTAGTGAACTGAGTTAGAATCTGGAAGGACACAACAGAAAGAACTATCCTGTTTAATAAGGTTTCAGTCAGCTGACTCCTGGAAATTCAGGCCTTTTCATCCTCTTCTGCAACTAAAGCAATGGCACTAACAAATCAGTACTTGCAATTAAGAAATTGATAAAGTAAAAATAACTAATTTAAGTTTTGGATATTAAATTTAAATACATCCTAGAAATAACTACAGGTAAATAAATGCACAGCAAAATCTGCTTGCTGCAGCACCTTTGAATGGGTAAGAGAAAACCTTATACCTTAAACTTGCATGTCAAAGGATGTCTCATCAGGTACACGACAACCTCAGGGAAATGCTGAAATATTTCACCTCATAATTAAAACAGTTTAACTTAAAACACTAAGCTAGCTTTCAGAATGAAAATTCCCTTGCACTTGTCAGATGGAGCTTTTATGGATAAGACTGTTGGGCCCTTAACTCTAGGATGAATGCTTAGAGATAATGCTTACAGTTTAGCAACAGAGAGAACACATAAAATCCCATACCTTTTGTTCCACTTTGGTTAACATGGGAGGAATACCAGAAGAAGAGGAGTTTGGCAGACCCAGTGCATCACAAATAGCTTGCACGTCCTGAATAATTTCATTGTGCTTTTCCAAATGAGAGCCTTTGATTTTCTTGCTGTGCAGAATCTTTAAAGCCTGAAGTTCTGTACTTAGAAATACTAAAGAGAAAAGTGTCATAATGGCAGATTTAAAGACACTTAAGTATTTCTGCATCCATATTCACACAAACAGCTACAATATATACATTTATAAAGCAACCATGATAAAAGGAAGACTCTTTCTCAGTTGTCTCCTGGACAGGTTGGTATCAGTTTCCCATTCTTCACCTAAACTCCCTCTCACCTGACTTCCTACGTTCAGTCTACACATTGTATTTAACTGCTCAACTCACTTCCACCACCAGACCCCCAGTTCCTTTGCTAGTTTCAGATTATCACACTGGTTCCTGCTGCCACTCCTGTGTCCAAGTCCATCTTAAACTTAGACTTTGCTTCTCTCAATCCTGCTTTTAGCAACGTCAAATCACACAGTGTTTCTGATCAAGCTGCCCAGAAACCTCTCAGAAACTCAGAAAACAAGGCCTCAGTTTAGGTGAACTGGTACTCCATCAAGAGAAGGATCAGGTTGAACCATACTTTAAAAAGAAATTTTACTTTCTGATAAAACAGTTTTCTAACACTTTTCTATTTTCCACTTCTGCACAAGTGAGCTGATGCATGCTTGGCTAGGTTGTAATGGTTGTACACATCAACTTAAAAACACATAAAGAACTCTTCAATGTAAACTGCACAGTAAGGATAAAGCATGCATGCAAAACACTGTATTATAAATGGGAAAAATGGAAATTGCTTACACAGGAGTTTAAGACAATCTTCTTTCTCTTTTAATCTGTCCTTGATGTCTCCAGATATAAGTGACGAATAGGGACAAGCCATTTCTCTCAGAAAGCCACTAATCTCAAGCTGGAAGCTCTCTATGTCTTTCACACCTATGGGAATAAATGCAAAGCTTATGTCTTTTCACAGAAACATCAAACCACAACCTTATTTTCTTAACATATACACTTAAATTTTTGATTTTCACATTTCAACAGCCCAGACAAAGATTAACCCCCCACCATCCTAGTAGCATTTTCTTAAAAAAGCCCTACATCCAAGCAGACAAGCCTTCCGATAGTATATTGTGCTCATGCTTTGAATGAGAAGGTGAATTCGTATCTCTGAAGACACGAATGCAAATGAGTATCACAAGGAAGTGAACAGTGTATGTCACAAAATAGTATGTAGATGCAATTAATTTTCTGACAATGAAATTGCAGGAGTCACAAGCCCATTATTTTCAGTGATTGTTTTTAGTTTTACTACTTCTTTGGTGAAAACACAGGTAGTATGAAATCTTATCCAAATTTCAGGAAATAATCAGGTAGCACTACTGAGCATCTCATGTAGTACACACAGCACTGAACGGAACGCTGCATTGGACCAACAAGATGGAAATACCAGGCATGGTAATTTAAGCTATAAAAATACCATTACATGTGTAAATGTATTTTTTATACTTATGTAGATCTAAAACCAAAATAACCTTCTTTTTTTTCCTTTTGAGAGAATCTTCACGAGACTTTAATCTAAGAGCTACATACATGGAAATATTAGCCTCAGTTTGGCTTTCACTGTAATTTCATTATTAGCTGAACAATATGGCTCTAAATCCACTGAGTAAATCGCTTTACTAAATTTACATTCATATACCATCTGTTGAAGTGATGCTTTCTTCCATATTACCCAGTGATTTTATTTGGGAACCTAACCAAACACAAAGCTCAAAAAATTCTGGTGAAGCCAATCCATTTTCTGCTGCTTTGTTCAGAGCTTCCTCTTCCAACAGGGCACCCGTGTACCTGCACAGACAGATAAACATTAGTAATAAGAAGCAAGTTTAACATAAAATATAAATGTTTTACAATTATTTTACTATAAGCTGATTAGCAACTACACTTCAAGGAATTAATCTTTGTAAGTTACTTTTGTCAAAGGGTAACTCAGACCTTTTTTTTTAAACAGCCCAAAAATTACTGGTCATTTATAAACGAAATAGTTTTTCAGAAAACAGGAGGCAGACATTTCACACGTGTGTGTGCAAACAGACTTTCAAGTCTCAATAGACGCTTAGCAGAGAATTTAAGCAGTAGTCCAAGCCTTTAGTCAAATTCCCTTCTAACATTAGCGATTCACTGCCCTAGAGTCCTGGCAATGACTGTAAACCAAACCGAGTTTCTCGCCGTTCCAGCCCCGCAGCCCCGGCGGGCACCGCAACAGGAGCTGCTGCCGGCCCGGCCCGACTCGACCCAGCCCGGCCCAGCCCCGGCCNCCCGGGCCCCCGCCCCGCCCCGGGGCAGCCCCCGGTGCCGCCCGGTTACCCCAGGGCCTCCAGCGCGTCCAGGATATCGCTCTCCATCGCCGGGCCCGGCGGCAGCTCCCTCATGCCGGCGGTGCCCGCCTCAAACCGGCCCGCCGCAACCCGCGCCCGCCGCCGCGTTCCGCTGCGCCCGCCCCCGGCCGGGCCGCGCAGGGACGGGGAACAGGCCCTGCCCTTCCTCCCGCAGCGATGGGGCACAGGCCCTGCCTGAGACGGTGCAGGCCTTGTCTCTGATGCATCTCTAGCCTTGGCTTCCCACCGTGGGGTGCCTCGGCCCTGCTGTGCTGGTTTTGGCTGGGGTAGAGTTAATTTCCTTCCCAGTGGCTGTGGTTTACATTTGTGCTGAACACAGCGTTGATAATGTAGAGATGTGTTTGTTATTGCTGGACACTGCTTACACAGAGCCAAGGCCTTTTCTGTTTCTGGTACTTCCCCACCTGTGAGGGGGCTGAGGGTTTGTGGGGAGCTGGGAGAGGGCACAGCTGACCAAAGGGATATTACATACCATGTGGCATCATGCTCAGTATATAAAACTGGGGGGAAAAGGACGAAGGAGGGGGAAGGTTGTATTTGGAGTGATGGCATTTGTCTTCCCAAGTGACTGCTGCCCTGGGGATGGCCGAAAACCTGCCTGCCTGCCCATGGGAAGCAGTGAATCAGTTCCTTGTTCTGCTTTGCTTGCATATGTGACTTCTGCTTTACATATTAAACTGTGTTTTATCTCAACCCTTGGTGGAGTCAAAAGTTTTCTATCTTTTACTCTTTACTTCTTAACCCATGGGTATTTTCAGTTTTACTTTTAGGATTCTCTCCCCAATTCCACTGGTGGGGAAGTAAGTGAAAGGCTGTGTGTTGCTTAGTTGCCAGGTGGGGTTGAACCACGACAGTCCTTTTGGGTTTTTTACCAGTGTTTTCTTATATGGACTTTCAGAAAATCCAGCAGCTGAATCTGTCTGATAAAGACCCACAAAGGCATGGAATCAGATGGAAGTAATTACAGCGTAGATATTCCCAATGCATGAAATCTCCACAATTTTTGAAGCAACTATTTTGAATTATTTCTGTTTAACAGAAAACATGGGGTTTTTGAGTGCCAAGCTTTAAAAAGTGGGAATCAGGACAGCCATGACATCATCCCACACCCACAGACAGAAATCTAGAAATTAAAAACGTTGTTGATGGCACTTAGTGAAAAGAAGAGCATCCAAAAATCTGATACACTTATGTTGACCGTATGTGTACACCAGTGCCAGTAACTTGGCAGTCTCTTTCACAACTCTCCACTGTCTTGTACTATGTGACTGAGCTTTAAGAGGACTTTTGTTTCAAATGGGTTAACGTGATAATTTCTCTAAATGAGAATGCATCTGAGAGCAGAGATTCTGAACATAACTCTTGCTCCTTTTCAAGCATTAACATCCAATTAATAGAATGAGAAAACAAGATATGCAAAAATAGAGAGAAATAGCCTGCTCTCTTTGCCTTTCTTTTTTAAAGCTGTATGTCTATGCTATCCACAGTGAATCATCACTGTACAGTTGTTCTGTAGTTTTCATACTGCCCAATAGTGAAGGCTAAGAAAAAGAACTGGAAACAACTGAAAGTGAAACTAGCATAACATAATCTATCAAGACTAGAAAGTAATCTGGTAATTTAAGAGATACTATGTGGTACAAGTAGGTGGCAGTATTCCCTGGGTCTGTCTGTAGATTTTCCTACATGCATAAGAGCATTTTGCTAACTTATGTTACAGGACAATACATAAATTAGTAATTTCTCCCACTGGCTTTTGATAGCATTGATATGCATGTAATAGTCGAGCACATGCATCAATCACTGTTTTAACGGCACAAGATTTCTTTGAAAAATCGTAACTTTTCTCTATAGTAGAGATGTTACGTATATGAGAAAAAACAAGTTTGAACTTCAGAAATTGTGTATTGGTACCCACAATTGAAAGATGTTTTTGCTTCTGGTCACATACTTCGGTTCTTTTCACAGGGTTACCATTCATTCAGGCCACAGCTTTCTCCGTGTCCGTTCCTGAGTTTACCATCTATGAGGGAGAAAAAAGAATCATGATAAAGCTGGCTAAAAAACATTTTGTAGCAGTCTGTGCCCATGGGAGAAGACTTTGCCTTTGCCCTATACCCTTTGCAATATACAAACACAAAGATAAAAATACAAACACAGAAGCAAGAACACCAAAGGAAGAGGTCTCAGCATAGAGCCATTACTTTCAAGCAAAAGGTGCATGTGGCTTCAGCTAGCTCATTGCTCTAGAGCTTTTTGGCCTTTGTCAGGATTTCTTTTGCACTAATCTGCTCATCAACCATCTCCCTCAGCAGTCAGGTAAGTCTTGGTGGTAGCAGGAGGAAGGAGTAGAAGTGCACAGCCAAGGTTAGAAAATGAAGCTAGCGCTGGGATGGGGACTGACTTGAATCAACTTGAACTGATAGGAAATAGCAGCTGCAGCTGTGTGCTCAGCAAGGTGAAGATGGGAATTTTGGGGACAGGTCTTTTGCCAATTCATATTAAATCTCTACAATTACAAGTTGCCTGTAATCTTACTAAAAACCAAAGTACATAACTCAGTTTTCTATTGAGGTAAGTAAACCTCAACCATTTACCGAACTACTGTTATGAATATGACAAGTCACAAATTGTTATGCTGTTCAAAACTGTATGAGCAGTGTTCCCGCTGCCAGGCTTGCAATAGGCACTGGGCATTCTCATACAGCCTAGTGGCAAAAATGCGGTGGAAGGGTCCTGCTTCCTGCTGCAGCAGGGCCATCACATGGTCTGCACTGCCAACAGAGAAGGCTGCGGGTTCTACACGGTGGGTACAATCTGTCTGCTCCTAGCATGGAAAGTAAAGCTGTCCACAGACATGCTAGCTGCACATTTCAAAAGATTCATTGCTTTATTCTTCTCATATGCAACACAGGAGTAAAAAATGAGATCTCTTGAATTCAAACAAGGAGGAGACACACACTGCTTTAATGCAGAAGAGGCACAAATAATTTGTAGTACTAAGAAACATGTAGCAGAAAATTAATTGACCGCTAGAGGGGATCATAGGAGTGGAGAAGGAGTTGAATGTACAACATGATAAATGCTTTCCTCTAACAGAAGCTTGTCTAGGTGTGATATTGTATTGTATGTATAAAGTTCAAAAATGATTGAGAAAAGACATCACTTTGTGCATGCTTAGGTTGATATAAGCAGCTTATATTGAGCTTAAAACAGATCAATAAGGGATTTAATTGTTACAACAAAATAACTTCTTTACACAGATTTTTTTAATCAGTTTAAATTAGTACTGGATAGACCTGTTCAGCTTCCATCTGTAAAAAGTTGTTTTAGCCTATTAAAAAAATGAGTACTGTTCTTCAGTCTTTATGTCATTTAAACAAGTGTAGCTTGCTTGTTTAAAAGCTAATGTTAAACTGCTTTTAATCCTTCTATAAACTCCTTCTTATCTTTAAGGATTATTTGGGAGTAGCCACCCCAGGCAGTATCAACTTAATTACATCAGTATGGCACCAGACTGCAAGTTGAAATTGATCTATATATTTTGATTACATCAGTCTTGCAAATGAAGTAGATGCGAATGATGTGATACTAACTTCACCGGACCTGAACAGATTTTTAATAACTTCAAGAATCCTGTCCATCAATTTATGGGCTACCCTACTGAAAGTGATGTTGACATCCCATCATAAACACTTGATTTAGAAATCACCCTTGTAACATCTTCCAGAACAAACCAAGCCACCTGATGCAGGCATATCAAAGTTTTCAATCCAAAATGAATTCTGTCAAGAAACTATGCACAATGATAAATTCTGCAGAATTCAAAGCTCAATTTGTTGAAAATAGACTGCTCTCAAACTACTTTCTTGAGGCATATCTCTTTGCACAGGTGGTGAAGGACAGGTCAGGACCAGGCAGTCAACACCTTGCACAATGACTGGAACGTACTGACTTACACTCTTTTTCCAGTATTTGACTAAGAAGATGGTGGCTTTTCATTGTCCTTGAATTGAAATAAAATGAATAAGGCACAGTCTAGCTCTGTAATTTTACAGACCTAATTGCATATAGTTGAAATTACTGAGACTTTTGTCTTTGACTTTAGAAGTAGTAGGTGTGGGGCCTAAATATTTCAGTGATATGTGCTCGTACCTTTTAGCATCACTAAATAAATATAAGTAATTTGCTTCTGTTTTTTCTCTAGTGGTACATTACAAGAGAAGTATTGAAAGAACTATTGAAAGAACCTAGATTTCTATTTGCTTGAGTGGAGTCTCACACTGACTATATTAACACACAACAATACAGAAGAAAAGGCAGTGAACATAAGCAACTTTACCAAAAGAGAAGCTGAGTGACTTCTGAAATTGCCAGTACCTTTCACTGGTAAAGGTACTTTACCTCTGTTAGGGACTCAGTTTAATTGTCTTCTCACTACCAAGATAGTAATTACACTGTGAGAACTAATTACTTCTGAAGTTTCTTGTTGTGGGTTTTTCTGTGTTTTGTTTTTTGTTTGTTTGTTTGTTTGTTTAAGAGAAAATGAGAAGATAATTTGGCCTGTAGATACCCAGTGAACATTTGTTTGCAGAAGAGGCTGCAGAGTACTGGTCATAATTTTGCAGGCACTATTCCATTATGAATGAGATTGAAGCCACAAACTAGTGCAACACATTAAGTGAGCAAAAAAAGACAGACCTGCAGTAAGTCTGGCCTCTGCTACAGCAAATGTTCAGCCTGGCAGGACAAAGCAATGAATATTCCAAGTTCATATTTCTCATTCTTTTAAAAATAAACTGTGCCCATTTTGCTCTTCAGACCATATGGCATGAATCATTTCAGTGAAGCGTTCATCACATCATGATTTACACTGACATTATTTATGAACTGGTGGGGCTTCACTGTGAGGAGCTTCATGTATTACAGCCATTCTCTGTTGTCTTTCACTCATTTCACTGAAAGGTAACTTTATTAATCTCATCTTAAAACTGGAGTTACTGGAGTGAAAAACCAAGCACAAAGTGTTCCTGCTTTTAGGTTTTCTGGTTGAAAATTAATTTCCTTATAAATGTACACAAGCTTTTTCTTTTAAGCTTTTATACTCATATGTGATGTAGGCCGAGATGCCTGATCGTTATTTATTCTGTTTTCATTTTAAGAAAGTACAAAAGATACATCTTATGATAGTTCTTACGCAAATACAGATTTGATTAGAAAATGCAGAACATTGAAAAAGCAAAGAAGGTATGTGATCAGGAGTGTGAGTTACCCAAGAGGGATTCTCTGATGTCAAAAACCTGCCCATAACTCTTTTTGATCACTACCTGTTTCTTTATACCATGGATTTGCCACAATTAAGTGAATTTTCTGTGGGTTTTTTCCCTTATTATCTTCTTCCTGAGAAATCAAAAAAAGGAAGAACTTCTGCATATAGTAAGAGAAAACTATTTCCCTGCTAATCATGTACACCTTGGGAAATCACTTAAAACTCTGTGCTTCAGGTACAAAAAGTGTTATCTGGGTAGTAAAGATGGTAGACCAGAACTTAATACATCTAAGAAATAATAATAAACATCATACTCTCCTTGACTGATAAAATGTAAAGTATCAGAATATCTGTCCTAGTTAAAATAAAAGACAGTAAACGTGGAATATTATTAAATTATGGGAATAGTTTACTTCTAAAAAAATCCAAATCAAAACATCATAGGTGGAAAATATTGTGTCTTGAATGTAAAGCTGAGACTTTCAGAGAATGAGACATCCATTCCACTGGGACTTGACTCACAAGTCATACTTCACAATTTATAGCAAAACTGGATTCTTAACATATTGGAATAAAGATTTTTAACAAGCTTCCATCTGTTAAACCATCAAGTTGGCTTGGTCTGATCATGCTTGCTGTTTTAATAAATAGCCAGCATCGTTTTTTTCAAACCACAGCTTTCAAATTAGTTTGGAGCATTTGAACTTGCACAAGTTGTGGCCAATCCTGAAAGACTGATGTTGCTTGTACGTTTGGAGAAGCCTACACCACAGAGAGAGCCCAACCTCCCATGCCAGTGGCTTGGAAGAAAGGCACACCAGTGCCCTTTAGGAAGGGTGGGCTGAGAAGTGACCTCAGGATAGCCACTTCCTTGACTAATGGTATTGCAAATGAGACATAATTGGTCTCAAACAGGAAGGGAGGGAACCGCTAAAGTCCGAATGCAACTCCCTGTCTGGAAGGTGTGTTTGCCACAGCAAAAAAAAAAAAAGGCGCTTCTCTGTTAACATGGGAAAATGAACTGAGGGCATATTTGTCTTTTTGTTGTGTTTTTCAACAGCACAAATGAAAACATCAACAAAGAAGTGTGCATGGAATAAAATTCTTGCTTTTTCCTCTCTAAAATAAGACACACTTCTAATTTAAAGGCTTCAATAGTGTTACACAAGCAGTTTTCAGGGAGCCTGGTAATGGAAAGGCTTCAACAAGCAAGATTAGAATCCGGCATTTTGCATTCACTGACAAATTCCCTCCTAGGCAGGGAATTAAAGTCCGAATCAAAGTGTGACCTGAATGTAAATTGGGATAAACTTGTGATACTGAAACTGTACACAGGCTACTCACCTCTGTGCGTATAACTCGGAAAGTTAATAATGATGTATCAATAATGGATACTTAGTGCCATCATGTTGTGAGTTAAAAATGAACGCACATTCCCCCTACCTTACCTGGCTAACACATTTATCCTAGCACCCACAAGTGCCAAATTGCCTTTTGTTTCTAATCACTGTATGTGAGAATAGGGAGAATGAAGTCAATATCCTAAATGGTTTTCTCTGAACAACAGATGTCAAATTAATAAGCTGTTATATGTATGCTTATTGAAAATGTAAACTGTCAGAGTTTGTGGATAACATGACTGAAAGAATCTGAAGAGAAGCAACAGGAGTCTGTGAGAAGATGGGAAAAGGGACATTTAGGATACATATATATATTTTGGATCATTTTATATATTAGTATTAAAGGTTAAAGCAAAGCATCAGTAAAGTTAAAATGAATGCTTGTGGTTCAGAGTAAAGCATTCAAGAAGCCATCAAAGTAATAATAGGAGAGGTGATAAAAAAAGAAAAGGGTTAAAAAATGGCTAAATATTTACAGCTAAAAAGATACACTAGCAGAAAACCTGATCATGCTTGTGTTATGCCCCATGCCTCTCAAGTCCTGAGTGATAGTAGTATCCAATAGGAGTATCCAAAATAGGAAGTGATGAAGATTTGGATGCTGACCTCTAACCTACACCACTAGAGCTTTTCTTATGAGAGAACAGGAATAAATGAATTGTGCAGACTTTTGTCTCTTCTCCGTCTTCTCTGTTTGTACATCCATGCTCATCAGTTTCTCATGCATACTTTTGTGGGGTGTCTTTCTCCTCTCTGTCTCAATCTTGTCCTTGTCCCAGTTCCCCTCATGAACTTCAAGAGACTGCAAAGCACAGAAAGTGCTTCGGGTTCAGTGAAATGGTTTCTTAAATAATCTAATCTAATCTAATCTAATCTATGGGAAATGGTGACATGGCTGAAATAATAAAAAAATGAGTAATCAAAGGAGCACGAAGCATATGTTTGTATATATAAAAGCCGGTCCCTAATTTATATTTCAGGCTGAGGTGAGCTTTTGGTTCTTAGACTCTCTCTTTCAAATGATTCACCTATGTACTACTTTCATGAAAAGTTCTTAGCATAATTCTTTTGGATTCTCCTAGGAAAAAAAAAAAGGTATTTTAGAAGGCTTATTTTGCTTTACCTTGAACTGTAGGCCTTTTCTTTTTTTTTTTTTTTTTTTTTTAATAGTAACTCAGCCTTTTGGTTTTTATTTCACCCCTTTCACCCCCTCTGTTGCTATTCCTTGAGAAGTGTGGGTGGCCGATGAAGCAGTGAGCATCACATGTCACTTAGCAACCTGATGTTCATAAATAGCAACAATCATTTTTCTAATGGCTGTTTTTCCCCATCAGGAAAAATGTTTAGACCCAGTCCACTCTGACAGTGCCAAATTCTTCCCCTGACCTTCCAGTAAATTTATTGCTTATGCTTTCCTTTTTGAGGATCCAATTTCACATGATAATATCATGGCTGATGCTATTAGAGTGCATCTAATATAGTTCTGAGCTTACTGGTAACATACAATGACAGTGATTTTTAGCACCCTTGCAGCTCTTTAAGAACAGTCTCCTCTCCCTTTTCCCAAATGCCTGCATTGCATAAATCTCAGATGCTTTCAACATAGTGTTTCTGAGATGAAATCAGAAGGGTCATCCACAAGTGATTTTTTTATATTTTAAATGCCTTTGGGGAATGCTCAGGAAGCTCAGAAGTTTTTCAGTTCTTTCAGAAAAAATCTGGCAGGATTTGTGTGTATCCTCCTCATACTACTATAATTGTTTAAAATACTGGCTTTGCTGTAAGGGACTGTCTTTCTTAAATGTCAAGTTTTTGCAAATAGCTTATCTTGATGTGAGTATTAAGATAGAAACCAAAAGATAAGATTATAAACTATGAAAAGTAGAACAGTGCAAGCCTTTGAAAAGGATCTTGCACAAAATTGCGTAGGAAATTTAGCAAAATTATGCAACCACCGAAGTCCAGCTTGTCCCCAAGGAGATCTGTCTGAGAGCACAGTAAAAAACCCAACTCCAAATCCTGTCTGTGCAGCATCAGTTCCCCTCTCGCGAACCATATGGCTGCTCCTCAAAGAGTTGGGGGCTCTGGAACTGAGAAGAGGGACTACTGTGGTGAAACCAAGACACTGTCATTGTGTGTGTGACCACTTCCACAAATCCTACATCTTCTCTGTATACTCTTCTCCCTCTTACTATTTGCATTGCTAATTCATAAACCAATTGAGCAGTGGCTGAACTACACAGATATAGAAAAATATCTGGTTTTCTTGCTCCCTTTATTGTTTTTTTATTTTATTTTATTTTTTTTTTAAATGAATATACTACAGAACAGAGAAGTAAGGAAGACTCTACTTCGTTTCTATTTCCAAGACATCTTTGTCATTTATAACTTCTTTCTGGGGAGCTGCATTTCAATTCTATAAAACTGAGGCGGGGGGGTGGGAAAAATTCTGATAGAAACACTTACCCACAATGCTCTGCTCTCACATAGCTGCACTTTCTCATATCAGCAAACTATTGCTATCTGAGCCACTTTAGGCACAGCTGCTCGGATCTGGAAGGTGACAGCAATAAAATTGCTACAAGCAGTCTTGAAATTTCACTGTGTCTGCTGGAAGCCAGAAGAATAGGAACTGTGAAATATACTGCTTCCTCTTGTTGGGGGAAGTGAGGACAGAGGTACCTAATCAACACCTCTCAGTCTACTAAAACCTTTAAACTTATCTTAACAGGAGAGACAGATAAAGTGATCCATGTAATACATTACTTTCTACAATTTCTTCCTACAAGCAAGCAAAGTTAAGACTGCTGTCATGAAAGATGAATTCATCCAAGTTGGGATTTGATGTAAATTCTGCAGACTGAAAAAATGAATGAGTGATTATGGTCTCTGCAAACGCATGTTTTATTCCCTGTCAATGCAAGGATATTTTTTTTTTTTTAATTCACATTTTTATTACTATATACATGATGAGATTACTCACAGAAATCATCACATTCGGGCTGTGCTGGCTGGAGACACAGGAAGAGCAAGTCCTTAGCCTGATTTCTTCCAACATATTTTTATTCGCCTCATAATCATTTTACATGTTATAGTGTGAATTAAAGTTGGAAGACATAGCTAAATCAAAGACAGATTGTGGGATGTAGCAAAACTAAAATCTCAAACAGTTATGAGCTGCAGCAAAGATGATTTAGGAATATTTCATGCTTTTTGTATGTCAGTAGGTGGTGCTCTGTTTACTGTCTGCATACACAACGTATGTGCACAGAATGGTTTTGTAGACAGCAATTATTATGTAGCCTCCCCTTAGTGCAACAGAAAGAACTTCTGGGGAGAAAAATATATTAAATTCAAGCTATTAATATTTTTACTTATTTTTACATGAAAATATACATTGCGGTCCTTACTTTCTTTCTAACTTCCCTTTCAGTTCAGGTGTGTTCAGAGGGGTTTTGCTTCAGTAGATGTTCTGGCTTCTGCAGCACCATATTATGTAGCAAATAAAATAAAGCCAGTGAGTAAGTTTGCTTCACAAATTAACTGATATTCATTGTAACCCCCATACACACAGCTCCGTGTTGCTGCATATGTAGGTCCACTTAGGTCCTTAACTGAGAATAATATTCTTTAATAGTCTCTCAAAACCCCCATTGCTGCAATAAACTTACTTTTAATGTATTTTATGTTAGCTCTTGATGCTTATCTTCACAAACGATCATTCTCCTTATTTGTCCTGAACATTAGGTGACACCTATAACACACTGGTTTTATTTAAGAGTTCACTTGTAGGAGCTTTTGCTCATCCTTGTCCTGTTTCTTTTAAATATAGACACCAATTCAGACACCAAACTACCTAGGATAGATACAAATCAAAATTAGTGGATCTAAGGATCTTTTCACCACTCCTTTCTCATACAGGGTCGGTGGTCCTTGCTGTCTATTTAAACATAAAAGAAAGGTAGTGAAAAAGTATGGAAAAAAGTTATTTCAGTTGGTGATTCCACCAAGGCACTACTGTGTTTCAAAACAAAAGAATAAAATATGGCAAACAGAAGCAAGGAATCAGGATAACAGGCTGGAGCAGTTTCTAGGCCACTTTTCACCTCTATCTTCTTGCGGACAAATTAATGGAGGTGCTCAAACCTTCCTCCAGGTTTTGCATGCCATGAAATGCATGCCATGATGTAAATTCCCGGACTATATTCCGTAAAGCATGAAAAGATTTAGAAGTCAAAGGGTGAAGCTCATAAGACTGATTGATCTGAGCAAGAGATAGCTTAGTTATCCAGTAGGAAGTATCAAGGGGCATGAAAGGGTGTAGTGTTACTATTATTGTAAGTAACAGCCAAATTGTGGGGTTTAATCACTAAAAAAATAGCGTTGGAGGTGGTATACTTAAACTCAGTATTTTTGCATTTTCTGTGTTGTGGGACATCCAAATTCAAACCTCCACTGTATAGCCTTTGATCACACCCCTCCACAGACCCCTCTGGCAACACCCCCTACTGCTGTCCCCATATCATGTCTCCAGTCTCACCACCCCCCAGCCTCCCACTTTCAACCCCATCTCATCCCTGTCACCATCCCACCGGGTTGCAGGCTAAGGCTTTCTCAGGCAAGCTGCCTTCTTAAAGATTGACAGTTATTAATAACTTGATTTCACAGAGAAGTGTCTAGAAGTGAGTCCTCCCCTACCCAGCCGCATGCCTTGAAAACACACCTTGTTGACGTGGCAAATACATGTTTTACAGAAAGCAAACTGTGCTAAGGAATTTGTCAGAGTACCTGGTGGATGGAACAGTCACGTAGGAGCAATTCCACCAGCACTGATGGTGCCCAAGCCTGGGACCCATGGCCTTAGGGGTTACTCAGCCAGGCTGAACTATTGGGACTGCCTCATACACCCTTCTTACTGAAGTATTTTACGTAGTAAATCAGGAATCATGGATAAAACACTATGAGGAACTTCTGTTTTGCAAGTCCTGGCAGAGCCCCAGAGCTGCCAAGCAAACTGCTATTCGATATGATTGCAACTTGATGCACCTGTATGCCTGGCCAGTAGATAATATAAATTCACACATGAAATATCAGGTATTGAATGATTTCAGGTGCTTTTCAGTGTTGAGTAGATAATGAACTGAATGTGTCTGTAAGTGCCTGCAGAGACACTGAAGAAAAAAATCCTTGCTCCGAATTTAGCTCCCAATCCTTGTGAGTCTCAGTTGGCTGTCCATGGAAAGGGAACACCTCCTGGAAGTATTGTAAAGGAAACCACTTGGTAAGATTGAGAAGCATAGGGGCAGTGCAACTGTATAGAAAGGGAAGCAGGTTAACGTATTTGATAGAATAAGACAATTTCTTGAAATACAAGTTTCAGGAGGAGAAAATACATTTTCAACCAAAAATGTTAAGTAAGTTTCTTCTTAGATCCTACAACGGTAGTAAAATTTTACAAAGAAATTATCTACTTCAAGAAATGACTAAAGATTAACAGCTTTAGTTTTATATGTTAGCAGCCAAAGTAGTTTCTCACTTTGTGGAATTCATCCAGGCTTCTACTCTCTAACTTTAGTGAGTTACTCCAGATTTAAACCAGTGTAAGCAAGGGCAAGTTAAAAATACTTGTGCCACAATTGGCCTTGGAAAATACATTTCTCCACGATACACCTTAAACTGACTGCTGAGGCAGACAGCATGTCTTGCCCATAATAATTTTGTATTTGCTTCTTTTCCTCAGTCCTTAAAATGAGTTCATGACTTCATAACTCTAGGAGTAAATACATTATATAATGAATACACTTTTTATTCAATATTTGGAGGAAATTAAAGTAAATGTTGTATATAATAATACTGCATGGAAAAAGCAATGATAATTATCTGATGAGGGAGTTAATAAGAAGGGCACTTAGTTAATCCTCTGGTCTAAGGTAAATGGCAGGCAATCAAGTAAACCTAATTAACATCATAAAACAAAGACAAACAGCATTAGCCCACCAGTTCTTAGCTAATTTCTTATTTTCTTCAGAAAACCATTGCATGAAAAGGTTAGGGCTTATATACTCAATTAAATGTAATTCCACAAATTAATTGTTATGCTTTAAACAAAGTGGGCCCAGACTTTCAATGAACGCCCCTGAGAGCAGGCCTTACTTACTCAGGCAGACAGACCTTGGAGTTTTGCCTAAGGGCATTTCCACCCCTTTATGCTTGTACCTGAGCATTGTACAAGAAGAGAGGCATCAGTTAGAAAAGAGACAAACCACACAACAATTGCAATAATTATGATAGCAAATTTTGGTGAAGGCAGTTGAATGAATGCAACCTTGCTGAAGCACCAGCACCTGGGAAAAACTCCCAAGAACAAGTTTTGCTTTAGTGCAAGGATTTATGACATTTTCTTTGGGGTTTTAATAAAGTAAATATCCATAATGTATCATTAGATTTATTTTCTGGTCATTCTGTTGGTTCCTTCTGCTGCTCATTAATCCTGGAGGATTCTACATCACTTATAGATAGTCCTTCTGTGAATATAGCACTTTGAATATAGCATATTATAAGAAGTACTTTGGATGTCACAAGGGCCATTTCTTCATACATTTATACACAGAGACTTAGAGTATCAGAGGATGGACAATATGAAACCCTTTAAAAACTTCCTATTTTCACAAATCAACTTAGAATTGAGCGAATGGGACTTGGAAGGGGGTTTGGAAAGTGAATATTTCTATCCACATGAGCCATTTGAGGTGAACTAAGTTTCAGCTCTCAGATGAGGAGGATTACCAGATTAAAATATCTACCAGTATTATGATCTAGCATACTTTTCCTAGGGAAAAGGGTAATAGAGTATTTTAGTTTTTTATCTTTTTTTTTTGTTTATGCAATACATATATGTTGTTTAAGAATAAGCAGTTCAGATACTTCATTGTGTTGACAGTTAAAGGGTAAAAACACTGAAATAAGGTGCCCGCCCTGAATCCTTGTCACTCGAGTCCTGACCTGGCAAGTGTCCATCCCTAGGTAAAGTCAATAGGAATTTTACTGTAGTAGGAGTGACCGGAAAGGCACATAGAAAAGCAGTTTTCCATCTGCTAGAAATCTCTGTTATGCTGTTCTGTAGAAATGCTTAATGGTACCTAAGTATCTTCATCTAAAAAAGAAAGAGCAGGATAGAAGAAGACTGGAATAGAGAACAGCTTTTCTACTTTAAACTTAGGATATTGGGTGCTTTGTCCATGATTCATGAAATTTGATAAGCATTAGCTATAAACTTCAGAATTTTGTTTTGTTTTGCCCAGATGTCACTATGATAGAGTTTGATTAACCTTTCTATGCATTTTGTATTGTATTCTTAACAGTATTGCCTATCCCATTGTCCTTCATATTGTTTTTTTTTTTTTCTTCTAATGACAAAGCTGTGTCTAATTAGATTTGTAAAACTTTTACCCAAATATTAGTCTTTATTGAGAACTAATGGAATAGAGGACTCACTGTTAAGAAATAAAGCGAGTTAAGATGGGATATGTGCACGTAGTAAAGACGTGTCATGGAATGACAGGAAAAGGGCAGCACCTTTAAATTAAGAAAGGAAAATGATGTAATAATAATTAAACCACAAAACAGAACTCCAACACAGTGAATGAGCAATAAAAATAAGGTAATAAAAAGGAGTACTGAACTAGCTCATGAGACATGTTATTACAGTGA
The DNA here is from genome assembly GCA_013400415.1 of Scytalopus superciliaris. Lineage (NCBI taxonomy): Eukaryota > Metazoa > Chordata > Aves > Passeriformes > Rhinocryptidae > Scytalopus > Scytalopus superciliaris. The sequence goes on along the minus strand of VXBX01000125.1, from coordinate 68,944 downwards.
ACATTATGCTAGCACTGTTTATTTTGCTTAGCATTATGGCCACCTTCAAGGTTGCTATGACAAATGTGTGTGAGTGTTTAACGGAAAGTGAACATTTTTTTTTAGCTAAGAAGGCATCCACCAGTTTTCTGCCTACTCAATTTCCTAAATTACGTGCCACATAAATTTAACTTTATTGGCACTAGACAAATGTTAACGTTAACCACTTACTGCTTAAAACAATCTTCAAAATATTCAGTGTGTTTCTCTGTTGACATTCCTCAATCCATAAACTGTAACCATGTAGTTTTGTTTGAAAAAAGTATTCACTCAAAATATAAAGCACAGTAATAGCACCTAAATAAGAAGTTCTACTAGCAAAGAGATAAAATTAATATATACATCTTCTACTGGATTTAAGGAAAATTAAAGTTTTTTTCATAACTGACCTTTAAATGACTTTTTTTTTCATGGCATTGAAAGAGTCTTATTCATGGCATTGAAAGAGTCTTATTCATTAAGAGACACTAAAATTTATACAGGCTTCTTACAGTAGAGGGAGTAAGGGAGGAAAAGCACAACAGGGTTTCTACATGTGACTTACAAAAACATTATCAATGGGGTTCATTCATTGAGCAATGACAAACTCAGAGGCCTGTTACCAGCTGGAATAGAGGTATTGGACCAAACAAAGAGGGAAAGTGGAACTGGGACAACCACAGTCTGAAGGTGAGCTAAAACTAGATCACAACAAGGCCGTTGGAACCCAGCGCACAGGAGGGGCACACATTGACAGTGCTGGTCTTCAGATTGTAATTCAATTTATAAAGATTAAACTTGGTATTTGGGATCTTGGTAGCATAGGAAGCAGGTGAGCAGTTCCCACCTGGCCGGCCAGGATGTGTAAGGGGAGTGGTAGGCAGCTAGATTATCCTTGCAGCATTTGAAGGTGTGCAGGGAATGGTTAATAATGTAAGTAAATAATGAAAACACTAAATGGCAAGTGGGGTCACAATGGAAGCTCTGAGGCAAGAAGAAAAGGTAGTGTAAAGAGAAGACTATAAGATCAGGAAGCCCAGCTAATCAGATCTCAGCATTTCAAAAGGAATGGATTGATTTCCTCTTTTGGGACCTCAAGCTGAAGGTACACTGCCCTCTAACCTGATAACTAAACCATTTTGTGGTATTATTGATGGAAACCTTGTTATATGTTTTTTCTTTCCTGAACTGTTCTTTAGGAGATGCTTTTTTAACACGTTTTTTCTGTTTGTTTCTAGGAGATGACTGGAAAAAAACTGTCATGGTTTGTAGATCTTAGCACAAGATAGCAATTTTATCATTGAGGAGTGTGATGAAACATAACACTGTCACTGCCAGCCTAACAAAAAGCATCAGGAGGCTTCAAGTCAGAGCACAGGAACCTGTAAGATTACAAGTGATACTGATCATGTTCTTGCCTGATGTTTGCTGTTGGAGATTCAAGCTCATAACAGATCTCCTAGAGAGCTGTCCATGACACTGTCCAAAGAACTCTAAAGCAGCATGCATATAGATGAGGCACTTCTACAAATGTTCCCAAAGCCAATGCTCTTCTAAAGCTATAGGTGGCTAATAGCATAAAAGCCTAAACTTGCTTTTCAGGGAACATTGTATGTAAGCAAACAAGGGACTGAGAACAAGAGGAAAAAAAACCCCAGAATGCTTTTCTGGGATTCTACTTGTTGATGGAAGAGAAGCAGGATCTTCTGGCTATGGAGATTTTGCTTGAGATACCACAATCTGTTTCAACATCAGACTGGATACTTTTGCCATTCCTCAGGACGTGCTGTGGCTCAATCAGCTCTGCCCAGCTGAAAAGAAACATTTCATGCCATGCCTCTGCAGAGTGCTGCATGAGGTATTTACATTGGTAGAAGAGTTGGAATGGCTGTATTCGAGTTAAACACAAGAACAGAAGTAATGCAGGGGTTGAGCATGGCTGAATATCAAGCTGCTAAGGTAAACCCCATCTCAGCTTTCCCATTCTGGTCAGTCAATGGCTTGAAAAAATGTAAGCAACCTTATACAGCTGATGTTTAGCATCAGCCCATAGTAACTCATCTGGAGCTATTTCACCTGAAGAAGACTGTCAGTAAGCCACTGTAAGACATTGTCTACATGTTATCTAGCTGATTGATTAACTGCTGCTTGCTCACTGACATACATAATGGACGTAAGTCTTCAGTAAGAAGTTTCTTTTTGCAAGAAACCAAGACTGTGCACTCAGCAATTCTTCTCATTCACCACATTGCACATGAGCCCATTTAACTTCTAAAAACAATTTTACTTCCTGAATGGCTAATATGTATGACCACTATAAGTTGCTATCTTCCAATATATAATTGACCTGGAGGATGCTACCAAAAAAATCCCACCTGTTTGGGAAAGACCTTCAGGCTTGATTTGGCATCACAAATTATTGTCAACTGTCATCTAACAGTAAGTATCATAAACAGAGAAAGGTAAGAAACTAATTTTTCAGGTATTGTGCCGATACATGATGACATGGCAGGCTTTTGAATAAGTCTGCACTGTAGCTACGTCTGCTAATACTAAGAAGCACCTGTTGATACCTACCTCCTCTTGTCTAGCTTTCTCCACTTTTGTAAAAAAATCAGGACAAGTGAACTGACAACCTTTCATGATCTTCTTTAAACTGTCACTGTAGATGTGTTATTGACAAATTACTTACTGTCCAAAAAAGGAAGCAAAGAACTCACTGAAAAATTATATTAGTGTTGTTACCAGCCACATCTCAGAAGCTGTTTAAAGTCTGGTAAGTGACTATCCAAGCATGTCAGCAGCTGATGATATTACCTGCAAGTAGAGTTGATCTTCAAAGTCAGAGATACAGTTAAGCCCCAAGTACACCATGTAGTGGAAATAGACAAAAAAAGAGAGAAATCATTGCAACATAGACTGCAGTTGATGAGGTGCCATCCGATCATCCGTGTAAATATGCAATCTGAAATTCCCCTTGGGCTGCATCACAGATGTCAAAGTTCCACCAAATCCAGGCAGTGTGTTCACCAAATGCTCTGACAGCCAAGACTTTCATCTCAAGTGATGTTGTGATAGTATGTCAGTTGCTCTGTTTTTGCAGACGTGAATCATTAATGATGTCAACCTTTCCTAAATGACCTTGGCAACGCATGGGAGCAGTTCCATTTAAAAGTTCTTACAGCCGGTTACCACACACACAGTTTCAAACTGGGCATGCTTGAAGATATTTTCTACAATATAATCATTGATTACATGAGGTGAAATTTTTCACACATGCAAAATTTTCAGACAGCAACTAATCCCTGAAGAGGTCGACACACATGAAAGGACCTAGTCTGTCCATTTACAAATCTGTATCACTTTGATATCTTGCAAAGGACAGTTCCTTAACCAACAACCTGATAAGGAAGCCTACATTTGTTAAAGGTCACTTGTGGATAAACAACAGAAACACAAACCATCACTAATTTAGTACATGGTACTCGTGAATTGAAGAGCAAGCCCAGATGGTGCTCTGTCCAGGTCTACAAAAAGAGTCCACTGTGTTACCTTAAGATTGCTTGTTCCATGAAGAGGAGGCTTCTATATCATCCTCAGAAGATTAAAAGTAGGTTTTCAAGTGTAGGTGCTTAGGAAAAGAGTGAAAAACATACAAATCAAGGGATCAAATCTTGAAATAAGCTTACCGAGTACAGGCAGCTTTGCACTTGAGGTGTAACTGAAGCCTAAACCCCAGGGGTATGGTTAAAGATAACTTCTATTTCATACTTCAACAGGTCTCTAGCCAATTAGAAACACCTACACTGGGTAAAGAACATTGTAAATGTTAGTTTGGAAGATTTGAAACTATTCCATGTCATTTAGAAATTTAAAGGTCAGCTGGTTGAATCTGTTTTCTAAATTCTCCTAAGTAATAGTAACTGTCCTAACAAACTCGTACAGTCCAGATCTGCTAATATTCTCACCCTTCTTTTCCCTCTAAATGTAAATGTTTGTGTTAAAGAAATTGAAAGGAAGAAACAGAGAGGCTGAAGAGAGAATGGAGGTAACCGCTGCAGTGAAGGAGTTTCAACAGATACATCTGGGCCACACGTTCAGGGTGTGAAGTCAGAGTGAGTCTTACAGCTCCAGTGGCTCACAATCCTAAATCTGCTGCCTGTGTGACCTCTTTTCCAGCCTAAAGGTCTATTTCTGCAAGACTGAGGAGTGATAGCATGGAAAAGTACAACCACCATAGCTACTCCCATCATCCCTCAGCTTACTTTCCACCTTACTGGAAGGAGTGGCTTTAGGGTTTGTTAATTTGTTGATCTTGGGGCAAAAACTTCTACTTTCCTTACAGCACTGTAAAGCCTCACGGCAGCATCTACCATGAAACAAGACCTGCAATTGAGAAATACTGGAGGACAATACCATCAGTGGTCAGAACTGCTGCCACACTTACGAATGTGAGTCAGTTCAGAGGTGTCAGGCTGGACAAAAGAGGACTGAGGGGAGAGCAAAGATGTGACTGGTCTAAAGCAAAGAGAGACTTCAGGTAATAACTGAGCATTTTTTGGAAAGACTGATAGATTAATGGAGAGAAAAGCTACAGAGAGCATTAAATCATCAAGGATAGTGCAGGAAGGACTTGAGTCACGATCAGGATGTTACTGAGTAAGCTGATGAGCCAGACTTACCACTTCTATGCTGGCTGGAGGTAAACTAGCAGGCATCCATAGGCAACAACACACCCAACAAGCAAATGATGCAGTTCAGGTACTTTTGAATTTTCCAGAAACACAAAAAAGGCCAAGGTTTTTAGAATATTTCATTACTATGAGAAAGAAACAGAAATAAGAAATGTGAACTGTCAATTATGTAGTTAAAATCTATTCTAGTAATCACTTGAGACAAATATATGTCTAAAAATGGGATGGATGTTTGTATGCAGTAACATTACTTCCATTTTTTAGTAGAGGCATGAAGGCAATGACTCAGTCTGCTCAAGTCCCCACCCATCCTTTGGCTCTGACTACTGAGAACAGTTTAAATTTTGCAGTAAGTACAGAGTCCCAGAGCCACTGACCAGCTGCTAACTCTGCCTGTGTTAGCACACCCATGTCCAGTCTCACCCTGCTGCTGATGCTTCAGTCTGAGCAGGTGCGTGTGCCTTCCAAATATAGTCTGCTCAGACGTTTTTGCCTGGTTTTGCTCAGACCTCAGATTCCAGCCAGGTTTTAGAGATGCTTTTAAGGTAGATTGGTAATCTGGAAAAAGTTTGGAGGGCCTGATTATTTATTTATTTTTTTTTAAACTAAACTAAACTATCTTGAAGTTAGTTATCGACTCTGGGAAAACATTTTTTTGTGCCAAAAGAGCATGTGAAGCAGCTGTTCAGTACTTATGCAAACACCTGTGCTTATTTTTAAGCATACTAACAGTTTGAATAGCTTCCACCCTCACCTCAATACCATGCTAGTATCTATTACTTACATTAAAAAGCCTTTGTTCATGAAATATATTCATATTTTAATAACATTGAGTTATAATGATGACATGACTAAAATGACAATCCTTTGATGGTAACTTGAAATATTCAAGCATTAACAGTAGGATTTACCTCTAAATTAGAGACCAGATTTAGCAGACACAAAATTGCATCACTTATTCTGAAACCGCTCTCTTGCTTGTCCAAAAATTTTAGTTTTCTGGAAAAACAAGCCAAAGAAATTCTGATGCATTAAGTGAGTTCTGAAGATCACCTAGTCCAGCCTTGCCTGCCTAAAGCAGGGTCAGTTTGAACAGAATAAGTTCTGAATGTCTCCGAGGATGGAGACTCACCCACCTGTCTGGTCAGCCAGCTCCAAATGCAGCCTAAAGCCTGCTGGATACTTATTCACAATCACAACTTACATAACTTTAGTTTATTAGTGTAGCAAACAGATGTCTATGCAAGTTTGCCACAAGCTGGAATTACTCACAAGTCTGGATACCACCACCATTTTAGAAGAGAATGTTAATTGAAATGTCTAGAGAGCAGTCAACCTTCAGTATCAATCAATTAGCTATTCATCTGTGCAAATCCCAGACATGCACTATTTACAAAGAGAAGTGTTCTGTGTTATGACTTAGTGGATTTCTGAAACAGTGCCTATTATAGAAGAGCCAGAACCTGGACTCTATCAGACAATCAGAGAATATGCTGAGTTGGAAGGGACCCAAAAGGATCATCAAGTCCAATCCTCAGCCATGCACAGGACCAGCCCCAAGAGTCACACCATAGGCCTGAGAGTATCATCCAAACGCTTCTTGAATTCTCAGGTTTGGTGCTGTGACCATTTCCCTGGGGAGCCTGTGCCAGTGCTCAAACAGCCTCTGGGTGAGGAACCTTTTTCTAATATCCAACCTAAATGTCCCCTGACACAACTTCAGGCCATTCCCTTGGGTCCTGTCACTGGTCACCATAGAGATCAGTGTCTGCCCCTCCTCTTCCCCTCATGAGGAAGTTGTAACTGCAGTGAGGTCTCCTCTCAGTCTCCTCTTCTCCCAGATGAACACACCAAGTGACCTCACCTGCTCCTCAAGGCCCTTCACCATCTTCATTGCCCTCCTTTGGACACTCTCTAACAACTTAATGTGTTTCTTATATTGAGGTGCCCAAAACTGCCCACAATATCCAAGGTGAGGCCGCCCCAGTGCAGAGCAGAGCGGGACAATCCCCTCCCTCGCCCAGCTGGCGATGCTGTGCCTGATGCCTCCCAGGACACAGTTGGCCCTCCTGGCTGCCAGGGCACTGCTGACTCAGATTCAACTTGTCACTGACCAGGACCCTCAGGTCCCTTTCCTGCCACTGCTTTCCAGCATCTCATTCCACAGTCTGTCTGTATATCCAGGGTTGCCCCATCCCAGGTGCAGAATCTGGCATTTCCCCTTGTTGAACTTCATACTGTTGATGGTTGCCCAGTCCTCTAATCATTCAGGTACACAGTAAGACTCAAAGGCCCTGGGGAAGTCAGAAGCTGTATTCAGAATGTTTGAAATCTCTTGTGAATACTGCCTCACTTATCAAGTCATCCTGGTGAAGTTAATTTTGTGAGCAGGGCTCAGATGATGCTACTCTTCCTCTGCTCTCTCTCTCCTTTCTCAGGATTCCACATACAAAACTTAACCTCTGTCCCACAGTGTACCTCTTCAGCTTGTGGGGATCACCATTTTCAGTTCTCATGTCTCCACTAATTTCCAGATTTTTAAGAACTAACTGAAGACCACCATGCCCAAGTAAAAAGGAACAGCATTCTCACAACAGAAGTAGCCCTGAGAGAAAAGGAGCTTTCTTCTTCATAAGGAGCATTTTTAACACTTAGCTGCAACATCATGGAAAACAAGAACAGTGGATCCTGCACAGCTGGTGACTCAACCATTTCTAGTACTGTTGAAGGCCAATAGTGACAACTGTTCCCAACTCATTTGTTCCACCATGTTGGTTTCAGTGTAGTTTCAACTGTTAAAATTATTTAACTGTATTACTGACGCGATTGTTAGGGGAAGAGAGCAAACCAAGAGCTGTTTAGAGCTTCAGTGTGATTTCCCATCTCCCCATGGAGTCACCCAATAATGTTCTGCAGAGTTCAGCCCATTACCTAGCTATAGATATTAACTGCAAATAGGCAAGAGACAAATATAAACTTAGGTAAAGCCGTATCAGACTTGGAAGTCAATTCTTTGGATTAGTCAATCTGTGGCTGCATGCCCACAGAGAAAAACTTCTCAGCACTACCATATTCAAGAGTGATGCAATATTTCAAACTCTTTTGGCCCTTGCAATAAAACTTTTAAATACTATTTCTAATGGGCACTTGGTAATCAGCAGCTATCATCATCAGATGCTCGCATGGCCTGTAAAACCCTGTATGTTGGCAGAGAAAGCAGAAGAAGACTTCAGACAACACAGAAGGAAAAAGGCAATGAATTATAGGAAAACTACGGGAAACATCAATTCACTGTAATGCTTCCCTCAAAGGCAAAATAAAGCAACAACAGAAAAGCACCTAAGCACATTGGCAGGTACAAAGAGGCAGCCAGCTCTGGCAAAGCATCAGTGATAACTGCTGACAGCAGTAATGTTTTCACAACCCTTTTTTACTTCGGATACAATAGTTTCCTATCTTCAGTTTGAAAGAAGCAGTTCACTACACTACTTGCTGTTTATATGGGATACAAAATGACAAGTTACCTACATGGAAGGTTTGATCTCAAATATGTGTAAATGGAATTGTATCCTACAAATGTACTGGAAGGAAAGAATTCATACAGGAATGGTTTGGCAGGTTGTAACACTGGAGTAGGGGAGATTAGCCCATACCTCAAGGCCAGTTTTGCATGCAATATAAAGTTTAATTATCTTAACAAGCTTTCTTACAGCTAATTGTAGCACTGACCAGAGAAACAGATTTGATGGATCAATGCTGGATCTACGATTAGAAGTAGATCTCCTCCTCTTTCAAACAGTTATTACTGATCCCACTGAATACGGTTCTATGATCACAGGCACCCCAGTATTTTGCATTGTTTGCAAGCTCACTAACATCTGCATATAGTCCTTCATGGTGAAATCAGAACTATTTCATAGCAAGGATGCACATTATCATGGAAAGTTGCTAAGCCTGTCTTTCTATCAAATCTCCATTTTTAGACAGCTGATCATACTGCAACAGTTTTCACTGAGGAGTTGTTTCATAATCTACCTACCATGTAGGCCTGGGTAGGAACTACACCTGGCAATAGTTCTCCTCTCCACCTATCCTCCCACCAAACACTGAATTTTCTGGTCGGCTTACTTACCCTGATACATATTACTCAAAATCAGAATGCAGATGTTTTTGTTAGTGGTGTACAAAATAAAAAAAAGCAGTAAATGCCAAACATGAAATAACTGTTCCTGTGCATTACCTCCAACTGACATAAATAATCACACATGGCTAAAAACACTTTGGATGTAATTTGGTGGGTACTGAGATATGCTTAGAGTCTGCCAAATCACCACTTAGCTGAAATCACAATTCATCTGAGTTTATTCTGTCAAAGTAATTATTTTCTCAAATATTCTGAAACTTCTCAACTCAGGGCATGGATAGCTAGACATACAAGCTTTGTGAAGAACTAACTTGCCACTTTTTTTTTTTCCTTCCATGTAAAACCAAATATTGTTAGTGATTCACCTTATGCGTTACTCAAAGCATAATTTAGTCAGATTTCATTGTGTGCACACATACACGGTCCAACCTCAAATCAAATGCATAGAATGTGGTATTATTTTTTATTCTCCTCCATTTACTTGCTCTTTTTGTTTCCAAGCAATTAAATGATAATTCTCAAATGGTGGAGGTGATGATATAATCCTACAGATTGAAGTCTTTCTGTTCTGGTACAAGAGCACATACCAATTCAAGACAGTACTAAAAGGTTCAAGAAACAGTGATTAAAAAATACTGAGTATTAATTGCTACATGGCAAAGGCTAATTGGGGTATTTTTTATGAATTCTTTTCAGAAACTGGCCACCTGGTGTGTGGTCTACAGCCTGTAGTCTGTGGAATAACTTCAGTTTTTCCATTTAATTTATAAGCTCCAGCAACTAAGTTTGATGTAGCTGTAAAGAAAAAAAGAACAAGGGGGGCGAGGGAGGGGCAAAAGAAACAAAAGTAAGCAAATGAGAAAAAGGAAAAGAATAAGAAAAAAGAATGAGAAGAGCTCTTATCCTTTTTTTTTTTCTTGTTCAAAAGCAGAAGACTGTGCATTACCCATGACATTAAGGTGGATTTGTCTGTAAAACCATGTTTAATGCTGAGCCCCTTTCTCATAGTGGTTTTCACATAATTGTATGAATTTCCCTATTAACCCCTCACCTTATTAGTCACTCAATTCATTTGCCTGTTTCATTTCTCTGGGACAGCTGCATATTCGAATCATCAATTAAAAGCTCAACTATCAATAGTTAATAGTCCATGTAATGATTACACCTGGCAATAATAAAATTCTAGTTAGCAACTTATCAAATGAACTGCGAGAATTACTTTATTGGCTGTAACCAATAAGAAAACACTTGCAAAACCTAGAGGCAAATACAATTAAATTTAGAATAATCCATCCTAAACTCTGACCAGTGAGCTTTCAAATTAATCTCACAGATTTCTACTTGATCATTTTTCTTCATAGACTGATTAGTTTTCCTTCATTTTCTAGTGTATGTCTTATTCTTTAACTTACACAAAGCTTAGTATTATAATCAGAAATATACATTTTTGTGGTAGGGTCAACTAGGAACTTACATATATATGATTTATATAAAGGCATCTTGATATCCATAGCATGATGTCAAGGGCAAATACTGCTGTAGATACAAAGCAAGCCGGTATAAGCACATTTTTCTTCAAAACATTATAGCAACTCTTAAAAGTGGTTCTTACGATGGAAGATGCCAAAGCTTGAAGGTAATACCTGTATTTACTTCTTTTTATTCTGTTCTTGAGCTGCAACATTTTATTTCATATGCACTGTTCAGAGTAATCCCAGCACAGAATGGAAAAAACATGTTAGTTGCTTCATTTAAAGATAGTTTTAATCAGGTAATTACAAGAAAAAAAAACATTTAAACAGTTTTTATGGTGTTATCTGCTATGTCAACTTACAAGGATATGATGTAACAAACCAGTTACAAACTTAAAGACATATTTACGTTATATACTCAAACAAGCTATATTCATAAAGGAAACACCTATGGGATGAGTTAACTAAATTGCACATCATTTAGTAGAAACAAATAGCAGTTGAGGTTTAATGGAAACAATATACACGTGAGGCACTTTGAGGTCATTAGGGTAGAAAGCAAATGGCACCAAGCAAAAGAAGGAAAACCATGTACAGCTTATACTGCAGCTTTGAACATGAAAGCTGCTTCTTCACCAAATGCTTAGATTTCTTTAACAAATCACAACTTTTGCAATTACAGAGAGAGAAACCTTCAGGGAAAAGAAAACCCCAAAATGAAACCCAAACAGCCCCCCCATCTCCTCTTTATATTCATCAGTGCACCAAATGAAACAAAAGTTTTATCCACCCAGGTGCTGGACTAACAGTACCATAAGGCATCTTTTTAAAGTTCTTGTTTTCTTTGCCAGCCACTGATCCCGATCTTCATTTTACTAATAAAAACAAATAGCTGTACTGGCTGCACATTGTGCCATAAGCTCAGTAAAAATTTTAAGTCTAATTTAAACCTGGGCATTATTTACATGAGACTTCCTCCAGGTACACATGAACAGATCATTCTGAAGAGAACTCATACAAAATGGGAACGTTATATTCCAACATGCACAATTAAGGCATTCTTCAAAATACCTTTCCTGCTCTAGAGGAAACTGCACTGGTTAAGACTGTTTGGCACATCCTTTCCTTAAACTCTGGAAGAGTTCTATGCCAACATTTGCTGCTGTTTACTAAACAGTTACCATAATAATTGTAGATTAATATAAAATATTACTTTAACCATGCACACAATTGGAGGTATACCCTTCTCTACTACTGAATTGTGTATGTGAAAGCCTTAATCCACCTGTGCATACCCAAGACATGACTTGTACCACAAACCAAAAGGCCAGATTCCCTCTGCGTGAACATCAAAACTCCATCACTTTGTTGTAGGAAGAACTTCAAGAGGGGAAATAAATAAAATACGAACAAAAATATTTCTTATAAACTTCATGACAGAATCAAAAGACTCGTAATTTCATTCCTAATTTTTATGCTCCTGTGTAAGAAGCCATTGTAACTATTTTAAACCTAACAAAATATACAGTTAAAGGATTTTTACTTCAGTGTTAATAATGAAACTTAAAAAGGAATCATAGTAAGAGTCCAAATTACTAGTCTATAAATTCGTAACTAAAGAGTAACATGTATTTGTGTACCTTAAGTCGTGCACCAATAGCCAGTTAAATGACGATGTAATCCAATATCGCGCCTGAACGCCGCTGAGTGTTTTTTCCCCAGTAGATGGTGCACGAGTGCCGTTGTCATTTCACTTCTTCCCCCACTTTCAAGGGGGAAATACTTAATTTTCACGGTAACCGAGGCTTTCAACAAGCGAGGGACTTAATATTCAGTGATGGTTTCCAAAGGCTAGGGTCCCGTCCAAGCAACACAAAGCTTTGCTATTACATGCCTGACAAACTACAGCTCTGACATTAAAGGCAAGGGGATGAGAATGGACTAGGGAAGAAATTTCTCTCTTTCCAAATGCTTACGAAAATATTTCAGAAGAGATAGAATAAGTGTTATGTGCCACCAAAACCAAAAGATGCACAGATGCCTGTTCTGGAATGGGCTTGCCATACGTCCACCTTCCACTACTCATCCCCTAAATGCAAGTGGGTAAGATCCCTAATGCCAGAAGGAAAAATACACGTGCAGGCTACTAAAACTAACCATTTTGTAACCTGTATCTTTGCATTCATTTAGTCACTCTCAAACCAGGCATGCAGGCTGACACTTCCAGCACAATAAGGACAAGTGAGCATAAGTCCTTTTTTAAATGAAGCAAGTCTTCAAAGAGAAAAAGCAAAAGGTGAAAACATTTTAGCAGCAAAGTGGTTAAATGCAAAGTGAAAATATTAATGCACACATTCAATAAAAATATTAAAGCATATATGTTTCATATAAAATACAGTACAGGACCAGGAGTTTCACTAAGTTGTATAGTGCTCAGAGGAAACTGTTAAACTAATTACTTTCTGAAGTATATACACAATATGATTATATAGTATTTTCCTATACAGCCAGCAAGTTCTTTTCTTCGGTTGTTCATACACTCCACCTTGAATGAGAAACCTAGCACTTAGAAATTATAAATTCCTCTCATTCACTAGAAAACCTTCACCATTTGTTTTAATGAAAGTTGATTTTAAAGTTAACAGTCTATTCTAGGCAACCAAGTTTAGCTGAAAATGTGTGAGGCATGAAAACCAACCAGAGTAGCAGCTTTCAAATACATAAACAGTAAAAACCAAGACTGCTGCTACCATGTCATATTCTTGGACTTGAGTCATCCAATCAACTCAATACAAAACTAGAAGCTCTTCCATAACTTCTATAGTTATCAAGATATTTGTCTTCTTTTTCAATGTGAAACAATACTTTGAGATGATCTATATACACAAGGTGGTCAATTCAAGCTGTAATATAAATATAAATGTTTTCTTTCAAAAAGTACTTTACAGACAGATAAAGCTATATACATTTGCTCCTTTTACTTCTGGGCTACAAAGGAAAATTAAGGGGACTGATACAGGCAGCAAAAAAATTTACACAAAATACTGAAGAAATGCATAGAAGTGAGAAACGTAAGTCATGTGCATCTTTTAAAATAAATCAATTAGGTTGTTTAATAATAAGGGTATACTGAGGACAGTGTTCCACTTCAGCCAAGGTGTCAAATAGGCGCCTTCATTAATAAATTATGACTGGTATTAGTGCTTTACATATCCTTAACAAGAAGTAACACATTTCTTACTTCATGACAGAGCAAAACGTGTAGTGTTTAAAAAAATTATCTATGGGTTAATTCTTACCTGCAAGCTAAAGACAGCAGGCACAAAACCGTAAGAAATATCATACAGAATCTACCACTATGCACACGCGCGCACACACACACACACACACACACACACACACACACACTCTCTCACCCTCCACTACCACTCCCCCACCCCTGCCTTGAAATTTCCCCAATTAAAAAGTTCACTCAGTTTTGCCTGGGCTGGAATTTATTTCTCAAGCTAAGTCTTTTGTTGTTATTTTTGAACAAAACAAACAGTACTTTTGTTCTTGCCCATTCAAATTAGAAAAAGTTGTGGTTCAAAATAATGAAAACAATTTCACTTTTGTTATTAATCTTTTGTTTTAATCATAGTACTTGATAAACAGCTGAACAAGATCCTAGTTTAACAAAAGGATAAACAAGAACACTGATGACAATTTGTTACAACTGTCTTAATGTACCTTTTGCTTAATGAACATTCGAATATGCAAGAAAGTATTTTTTGAGGACACCCCAAAAGAAAACAACTTGCTGGTTGAACAACAGAAACAATGTCCTTTTTGCTATTATGTTGAAATCAAAGTCATTTATATATAAAAATAAATGTTATGTTCTAACAAGAACATTTTAGACAATTACATCTGTGCTTAACAAAAAATATTGGTCACTCAAGACTAAAATAATTAATATTTTAAAGGTTTTTAGATTATCAGAATGTATGGATACAATTCAACACAAACTGTAGCTGAAGGGAACCAGGACTGAAAATATCAATTCGTCCATCTGGAATAAAAATGCAACTAAATTAACTAATTAAATATTTAAAATACTATCATGGAATGTGACAGTAGATATGGTCCATACCTACCATATCAGAGGGAAGGGAAGTTTAACATGTAATAATTCGTACCTTACACATTTAGTTAAATATAAACATTTGTTATTTATACATAAAGTTGCTTCCAAAAAACTATTAATAAGTGATTTAGTTGCACTTAAAATCAGTTTTATTTTTCATTTGCCAAGTATTAACTTTTCTTAATCTTAAATCAACTGTCACTAGTGCACTTTTAGTTAAAATTTCCCCTCAGGTAAGTTTTAATCCTTTTAAAAGAGCCCCCTCACCTAAACCATGAATGTACAAAGTGGCAAAAGTTAATCCCTTTTAGTATAATCATAGTTTATATACTCATTTTATAGCCAATAATAAGAACAGGCTTTCCTTTGCAAGATCTCCTTCACAACTCGCAACAAATGCCATGCACTCCAAGGAAATAGTTAGGCATGGCTAACACTTGTAAAATGCCAAGGTCTGACAAGTCTTGTTGCTTCCTCCACATCAAGCATCTCTTACGTGAAAGAAGATTTCCTTCAGCTTGCCAAAAAGCTTCCACAAATCCAAGTCAGATGCTTCCTGGAAACAAAGATTTTTCAGCTCTGTTTGGCACAAGACTGATTCATCCTGCAGCTTTATGCTTTCCTCCACAGCACCCACACACCTCACCACAGTGATGGCATGCTCTCAAGGGGAGGTAGCAGCACATACATGGAGCAATGAATGAGAGTGCCACCAGTGCTAACCAGCGTAAGCAGAACTTGTCATCACTAGTGTCACAAGAGCAAGGATCAGAGAAATCTCCTTCAGAGTCTGACATGCAGTGATACAGCATGCTCTCTGCGCAAAGCATGCAACTAACTTGGTAGATACATCTTTTAATAGGATCTGGTGCATCTTGACATTTTCCTCTGCCATTATCTTCATGATTAAACCTTTCCTGGCAGTATATACAGCGGGAACGCTCACCATCCTCTTTTCTTCTTTTTGAGTTTTTAAATTTTGATGAGGAAGGCTGAGTTTTAAATACCACAGAACTCTTTGAGTCTTTCAGGGAATTTAACTTAGTTCCATCCCCACATGGGTATAAATAGTCAGACTTTTTACTGTCTGATTTAGAAAATGGTATATTTGAGTCTGCGTCATCCCTTTCCAGGTCGTTCTTCCACATGTCAGGATGCCTGTAGTCTGCATAACGACGTATCAAAATGTCACGAGGGTTTATTCTAACAATTTCATCTTCATCCTGAAAACTAACGTGTCTGATTGACTTCAGTGGGACCTGAAATGGCAAAGTAAGAGAAGTTTACAGTGAAGTTCCAAATTTAGGCCCATCTACAATATAAAACTGAAATTATAAAATTAAAAACCAACACTTTTTTTCCTTGCTGCTTGAGGATAAAAATTCAGCTTATTCTGTAATTACTACAATTTACAGACTTTCCCACAATAATGAGTCTTTTGCATGGTATTAAGTCTATGAGCTTTAGTATTCTTTCCTGACTTTTTAGTATCTCATAAGAGCTTTGGATATTTTGGTTATCTGCATAAAACTTGATGCCACTCTTTGAATTATGCTCAACATGTTTCAGTGGAAACTAATTCCACAGATTAATTATGCCTTACGTGAACGTGATGATTTCACATCACTGATAATCCAGTTTTAGGACTAACTCTCTGATACATTCACTTTTGTCTTATCTAGCTTTCCTTTATTCCTGCTCTAAGTTTTCAAATTCTCTCAATTTTTTAACATAAGTATTTACTACTTGATGTGGATTTTGCAATGTGAAGAATAATATTTGCTATGATGATCCATCAGGTTCTAAAGACATCTCCCCTTAGACAATATACAGTACTTAAATTGATTAGTTTAGGATGCCAGCAAATTCTCAGCTTGTAATGAACTGACCATAATTCAAGACCTTTTACCTCAAAAGGCAAGTAAGAAGGAACATGGTAAACACATACAAAACAAACAGCAGAGAAGTAAGACAGAATTCTTGTTTATTTTGCCTCACAATGAAAGGGCATGGAGGCATGAAAAAGTTGTCAAAGATGGCAAAATTCATAGAATCATCCCAACTGAAATACTGAAGGCCTTAGATACAAGTGTAAGATAATGGACTACCACTAAATGTTACTGACATTACATTACAAGTGACTTGAAAGAAAAGGTGCAGATACTGACAGGATAAAAATTTAGCATGTGTATGGAAGTAGCTCCTGAAAACAGCCGACAGTGCAGCAAAAAAGCAAAGGTCTCAGTATGCCCCAGTATTCCTACCTTACAGACAGGCAATTATTTTTCAACACTGTAGGGCTATTATAATCAGAGCCAGATTATAAGTGGGTTTCAAGTCAAATTCCATCTTTTCCTCCTGTCAAGTGCACAGCCTGTAAACCATCTCACAGAAAGGACCAAAAAAAAAAAATCTCCACTCCCTAACTTAGTAGCCTTAAAAGTTCTTCCAGAATCATGGTTTGGGAATGCATCTTTGGCACCAGTATTGCTGCTTTGAGACTGTTTACCTTATTAGTACTCAAATTAATGAGAATTAATGTCTCACCATTTCAAAGTTGAGGACAACAGTTGAACTGCATGTTCCTAATCTGTTGCAGTGTGTGACAACAAACTACTGAAAATGATGTTAAGTTAAAACACTTCTATTTTGCTTTGCACGTGTCCATGCTCCTATTACACTGAAGTCTGCATGTCCTGGTTTTGGGGCAGGAGACAGAGGAGGGAGGAGGGAAGGCAGCTGGGAAAGAGGAAGGAAGAACTTCTTAAAATATGCCATCTTCTGATTATGTAAGAATATCTGTAGCCTGCTCTAACCATCACTTCCCTGCTCAACAATCCTTGTGTGATAAGTACTGAACTGTAATTAGAGCTGCTTTGCTCTGGGACTTCCAACTTGAATATGCTAACAAGAATAATTATTTTTTTTCCTTGGCTCTAATCCACACAGTTGGACTTCCACGAGGTCTCAAGGATACAGGAAGAAGAAAGGTTATACTCTATTCAGCTAACATTGCTCCTCTTTCATACTTTCCCCAGGCTCCTATGCAAGCAGTTAAGCTTCCCCTTTGCTTATGAAAACAGAGTGCTTCTCAACTGTGCTCTGAGTTTTCAAACAAGAAGAGAAGGGTATTGTTTAGCATCAATAACTAGCTATGGCTAATAGCCTTTTTTGAACACTTTGCAGCATAAATTTAAGGAAAAAAGCAGCAAAAATGTCATTAGAACGCTGCATGTTACAGGTATAAAGGATCCTTACGCCACTGTCCACATAGAATATTATGTGCACATTTAAGACATTAAATAAAATCCATTGTTTAAAAGAAAAAACCCTAAAACCTCAAAGACCCACCCTCAACCTCCCATTCTCCAGACAGCTAATAACCATTAAAGATCACTGCAAATACTAACAGCTGTAACGTCTGGCGTCTGATGTCTCCTCAGCCTTTGAAGGCTTTTTATTTGTTTGAGCAGAACACACCATGTAAGAGAACTCATTTTTTTTTGTAGTACACAGCCCAACACCTGAAAACGCTTAAGGACTGACATGCTACAAACAAGGCACCACTACACATTCTTTATGCAACTGATGTTAAGAAGTACTTTTTAAAAAAAGCCGGAAATGCTGAAAAGCAAGCAAACTGGAGAAATGTTGGACAACTTTATAAGAAGTGCTTACTCACTGGGTGTTTAATTGTACCTATATGAAGGCATGAAATATGTGAAAACGTAACAACAATACACAATTCAGATTCAGTTAGGTACAAATACCAAAAAAATTCAATGAGAATAATGAACACAGTTCTCTAAACATTCAAAAGTAAAACTCAGTACAAATGCCATCTTTGTGCAACAGCTGAAGCAGGAAGGGAGAAGGAATATTACAGCAAACTGAATTCCACAGAGAATCTGATTATGAACATGATTAGCCAACTGGAAATTAGGCAGAAAATTTTTGTTGACACACCTGAACCCATTAAGTATGGCACCTTACTTGAAGGGATGCACCTTCAAACAAGGCATGGTCACTTGCTTGGTACTGTAGCCTTTGCTGTTTCTGCTCAAACAGATACACCTGATTTTGCTCAGCTTGCAACTTCACAGTATGAGGACACCAGCAACTGAATACATCACTGCAAAGTACTACATTAAGTTAAACACGCATCTGAATATCAGAAGCTGAAAAGCTGAGAGACCTGAGTATTTTCTACTAATAGTCAAAATATTACAGGTAAAGATCTGAATTGTCACTTCTTTAGTTTGAGCAGGTACTTCTTGAGCTGTTCAACTTAGGAGCACAGGATGTGTTCAAACTTACTTGTACAAAACTGAAACAAGATAGGTAGTTAGCTCAAGATCTGCTGTGCCACCTGGTCACATGCATGGAGTTTAGCAGAGACACTGCAGTGTGCACACCTACAGAATGTGAGGTTTTGTTCACTTGCCTATGTTCTAAATATGTGTACTACAAGCCTATGCAAAAAGCATGGAGTGTTGGTTGCAGGTGGTGCTGCAATATGAGAAGAGTATTTTAAAGGGTAGCTACTTAAATTTTCATGGAATCTTCCATAACTCGGTTTCAGAGAAGTGAATTGCAGCACTGTCATTTTGAAGAAATTCCTATTTAATTTCTACCAGATACAGACTACCAGTATACCACAGCTTAAATTATCATTTATTCAGCAGTCAATTTTACACATGCCCTTAAAACATACAGGTATTTTAAACTACTGCATTTTTCTTTACAACTCAGTGAAGACTAACAGCACATACACACATCATTGGTTACTGCAGCTATTAAATCTTAGCTGCAATAACCTAATCACCTAACCATTGTCTTCTAAAAAATATTTACAATTCTCTTTGCAAGTAAATAGGAAGAGGGGAAAACAGGTACCTCTTGATGAAGAGAACAATGAAAAATATGAGGTGACTTATACAAAAAGATAATTGGAGCACATCAATGATGAAAAATCAGAAGTTCACAATTTCGAGCTCATTAGTTAGTTCTCCAGATAACACTGTCTGCTTCTTTTGCCCAATGAAGCAGCTTAAGAGTAGCTCATACAAGACTTTAATATAATCCTGTCTTTCTCTGCAAAAATGACTGAAGGTACTAAAAAGTTTTATTTCATGGAACAGAAACATTTTCTGACAAGTCTGCAGAACTACTTGAACTTGCATTCTGTATTTCTGTTATTCAACATATTCTAAAAGCTTCCCATGTGCTTGCTTCTTGACATAAAAGCTTCTCATCCTTCTAGACATAAGACCCTCAAATTAATTATATATATATAATATACATATATAAAATATTATATAATATAGACTGTTAAGTCTACTTCTACAGTTTACAAAAGCTGCTAAGTTCTCTGAGCTTCAGAAAAAAGCAAAATATATATGTTAAAGGAAAAGCTGAACCAATGGCTGAATACTTTTTATATGTAACTGATACACTGTTTTCCTTTATGTACTAAATTAGAGTGTTGTAGTTTAAATAGGCAGTTAGAAAGCATAAGGAGTATTTCACTAAAAATATTTAGCAGAAGTACACAACTGTGTAACGCATTCAAGATATCCATTTTAAAGAAGCTTTTCACTAATTCTGATCGAAACCGTATTAGACTACATATAACCAAGACTGAGCTTGTGGCCAATTAACATTTTCTGAAACATTTTGAAAAACTTTTCAAGGCTGCACTCAAGTCTGTAATATAAAAACTGAATTCAAAGAAAGTAAAGATTTATTCATGTAACCTGGTGAAACACAAACATAGGTATATACCTTCACAAAGCTTTACCTCTGCCATAATAATGCTGTAATATTTCAGCTGCAACGTTTATACTGATTTCAAGAAAGTGAGAGTATAATACTATATTACAGGGACTTAAACCAAAGCGATTTTTTGTCAGAAACTACATACTGTACCATTATTTCAGCCAGCAAAGTAGGAATTGTTTATTTTATTGGTATTCTTACCTGGTTAGGTTGGCTAGGAAAACAGGCTCTCCTGGTGTTGAAATCCTCAAATGCTGAAGGCCTTAAATTTGCACTGTTGTAAGTTTCACTGGTTACTACAGTTTCGTGTTGAAAAAGGTGATCTTTCATTAACGAACCTGACGTATTTTCTTGAGCAGTCTAGAACACATAAGAACACCCTTGAAATGATTTTGCATTTATACAAAAACCACACCAAACTCACCGAGTTCATACATAAATGCATTAATTTTCTATATGTGCTAGAGGCATCTATAAACAGAATTATTTGTAAATGTACACTTTTAAAGCACTTAGAAGTAAGCAAGTATTTTCTTTACTATGAATAAGCCTTGGTAAATACAGAGCTTGTTCTCTGCAAGAGGGTATGCAACTTGGGCACTCAAGATACATGCTTGTGAAACTCAGCTGCCAAATCAGACTTCTTTAAGAAAGCAGAGATTAGCCCAGTCTCTGAGATTATTTTGTCTAACCACCCATGAGGCTGCCAATATTTACAAAAATAAAATTGAAGAAAAAAAATTTCTGAGACTAGTAAGGCAAAAGCTAGTCAAACCTTTTAATAAACTGAAAGCAAGATCAGCTGGAAAGGAACAGAAAGTCAGTTTTAACATATCCTGGCCCAATTAAAATAATCTAATTACAGCAAATGTGTTTTAAACAACTAATGACTGCCTTTTTGAAATTAAGGTTGTATCAGGCAATTTGATACAGAAGTAGGACCATGTGGCAACATATAATGAGATATCTGCAGGACCTGTGTCATTCAGAATAAGACAGAGGAAGTATGTTTGGGTGGAAGACTGGCTTGTGAGGTGATCTGATTTCTGACATGAACAGAAAAGCAAACAGTCCTCATCCTTTAAGCTTAAGTGACTGGGATATACTTAGGATACAGCAGAGCATTTTGATACTAATCCCACTGGGCTGCCAAAAACATACGGTATGATGTTTTGTTTGTATTGAGAGATGCTGTAAAGTTAACTAGCTGTCATAATCTGATAGCACTGAGAAAATTCTGGCATCATCCAATTTTCAGCAATGAGAATGTTGCAGCTTTATTAGAAGGATTTGTATATATCAAGAAAACATTAAGAGGACAAGAATAAAACTACTGCAGAAAACTACTGAGGCAAACCTGAAGTTCTGGTAGGTTCATTTACCAAAATACTTAAGGAACATATTCTGGGATTACATTAGCATCTCATATACATAAAACAATGTATGAAGTGCTAAGAATATCTAGGTAAAGTGGTCTGTAGCTGATTTTTAGGACAAAGAAAATCATATCACTAATAATTTACGTATGTTCAAAAGCAGTGAGTGAAAAAACATTAAATTTAGTAATTAATTAATGACCAACTTAATCTTAAAAAGCAGACACCCCAAGACAGACAGTAGTTCGATCAGGTTAAAAATCCCCTGAAAAATTCTGAAGACATGCAAAATTCCAGAAGATCTTGCAGATCCTTGCATGTGACAACACCACTAAGCAACTTGAGCCTGTTATTGTCAAAATTAAATATTCTGGTCAAACACTCTTGCGACACGAGTATAAGAGAAATGTTGAAATGACTAGCAGTTAGACTTCATAGATGTAATTTTAAGAGCAAAAAGCATCAAATATTAGTGCAATATCAAACATCTTCGCAGGAGGCACTCCTGCAGGTATATTGCCAAATGACATCTAAAGCTTCCAAAACACTGGTTCAAACCACAGAAAATCTGCATTCAGAATGAGGAAGAAGTGCCTACAACTATTTTTGGTTTGAGCAATGTTAAAAATGATCACAAGCATTTAAGCTATCAGGTAGAAGCATTTCACAGAAATCACAGTGATAAGCACCCCATTTTCCCCTTGCTCCCCTACCCCCACTATTATAAATTTGAGTGGTCTAGGGAGAAGGGAGCAAGCTGCAAACACTACTACTCCTTCCTTCCCAGGGGAGAAAACACATACTACCCACAAGTCAGTCTTTATCCCTGAGTGAGATTTGCAACAGCCTGCATTATTTCCTGTTCCTGCAGGTGATTTACACCTTTGGTCTTCAGAAGTAAACTATCTACGCTATAGAGTAAAAACAACACACAGAAATACTCACACAGGACACACACTCCCCTTGGCAGTCAGGAAGGGAACCATCTAGTGAAGGACACAGGCAACGATCACCTATTACAGTGCTAACTAGCACTGCCAGACAATGATGCATTAAAAACAAACCGTAATCTTAAAGCAAACCTTTGTGCCTTATACACAGCAATTATCAAAGAATGCTTTTAGAAAATTCCAACAAGACACCACAATTCAAGCTAATTGACTGCAAGGACAAATTTCGGGGGTGGCAGCAGACAGAAAGGCATTTGACCTTTTGTAAGGCAAGAACTCACAAGACAGCCTTTCGGAAAAGCACACCTTTCAGTTTACTAACCTAGACACTACAGGTAAGTGGACACAGCCTAACTTCTGGTATTTATGAAAAACGAAAAGCCATCAGGTCAGTTACGATCTTCTTCAGCCAATAAATATTCACTATGTAGAACTACAGAACTGCCACATAAACATCCTGAATTCTGTGTTTTTAATTAAACTGTAGTTTAGATACAGTCAAACCACGTTTATTTGTGTCCAGAAAGCTTTTCCTTGGACAACACTACCTGCTCCAATCTGATCTTTTATGACAAGGTCATAAACACCTGAAACCTCACATTTATAATGGAAACACTGACAATGTGAAGTAGGAGGCCCTAGAAACAAAAATGCTTTTGTGTTGAAAATACATTTAAGTAAAAAGCAAACATAGAAAGTTTTCCACAAGAACTAAGACTGTAACATTAAATATACGGCGTATCACACACAAACACAGATGCACACATCCCCGTTTTCTACTGTCCAAAGCAATTACACCGCCCACATTCAATATTCTTTAACCACAGCCTGCAAAGTACAGTACTGGCATAGGTTATTCAGTATCATCTGTAAAGTAACCTACGCCAGTTTTTAATGCACAACGGAAATCTGGTTTGCTCCCAGCTGCTGGTATAATAATTACTGTCCTATGGTTGCTAAGAGATACTCTCAATTTTTTTCCAAGACTACTAAAACATTTCTGTGCGCACAGGCAAAAGGATGCTGGGTAAAGCAATAAAATGACTCCAGCTGTAGCTCTCCAGCAGAATTCAAAGCCAGATGACAGCTGTAGAGAAAATGAAAACCAGACTGAGCTTCTCGTCTTCAAATTTTCTCTCCCAGTTTGCCAGAGTTAAGTCTGGGAGAGAATTCAACATTGTTCTGCAAACATTGTTAAAAATGTTCTGCTTTAAGTAAGTTTAATGATTACACAGAAGGATGGATGAGATACCATATTTCCCTTGCATCCCAGTTCTTGCATTTACTTCCCATGAGGCCTGAAAATCTGCTGTTACATGCTAACCAACACAAGGAACATTTAAATGTTTTTTCCTTAATTTTTCAATTGTGAATAAATGATAGAGGTTTCAAAAACATCTGAATAGCTTCCTTCTGCTTTAGCTATTTCTAAGACTGATGGAGCAATATATTTGGCAAAGAAACTATTATTTTCAGGTATGTGCTTCTGACATGGGCTGAAATATTACCTAGATTACTCTGAATATTTTGTGCAGTTTGAAGTAAAAAGTAAGACATTTGATATGCCTCTTTCTTCAAGGGCTGTTCTACCTGAATATATATACAGCACACTAGATGCAAAGAGCCTGTTTGGGATCCTGGTGAGGGGAAAAAGAAAAAAAAAAAAAATTCCTCCTGTTTTTAGAATACAACTCCAACAAAAAAAGCTTAAGAAATCTAAGTATTTTAGCACAATATATGATTACATTTATTTTAAATTGATATTATGAACTTGTATTACTTTTAGTTCTAGGAACTGGATCTAGCCAACTTATTAACTGCACTAAATATTGCTAATCTTTAATGTTTTACCATGTGGTAGTGTCTTCTCCATAAAAACAAAGGTAAATCATTTCACATTTCCTTACAAGTCATAATTTGCTATTGCATTCTGTATTATTTTTGTAAAATTACACTTCTGCATACCTTTTCTTACAAACAAAATAAATTGAGTGGTCATAATGCACTTATGAAGAGGTCACGAAATAGTGTATTTACAAAGAGGCACATGAACCATTAATGCCTTCCCTGACTGCACCAAAACCACTTATGGTGCATGTAAGTTGCAGGCCTTTTCCAGCTTCACAGTAACAAAAATCCCAATGTACTTACTTCTGAAAGAACAAGCCAAACTTTTTTTTCTGCTTATAATTTATCAGTCTACAGTTTTCTTCTGCCAGTAGTAAGAAACTCAAAAGCATAAGTGATCCATTTCTTACTACTTCAAAACTGTTAAAATGTGCTGGTAGCCTATAAATAACACCAGTATGGCTGAATCAACAAAACCTGAAAGAAATTAAGACTCAACTGCTCTATTTTTCAGTTCTCAAAAGCTAGACTTATGCATTTCAGGATCCAAAACTCACATAAAAATAATTTTAAATGCATAATTTTTAGATTTCACTTAGTTAGAATTATGACTAGGAAAAAAAAAAATCCAATTTTAATCTTTTTTTTTCAGTTAAGTTAGATTAGTTTTAGAGCAAGAAGTTGTATTTGATAAAGGAAAAGAATCCAAGCCAATCTTTTAACAAACAAGCAAACCGACCCAAACAAGCTGCTCATCTGCTACATTCAAAATGCATTGTTTTATACCAAAACCATCTAAACTTTCTACCCAAACAAATTCCCGGTGTATATTTCTGTGTAAGTGTATATACATTTTCAGGCTCCATTTACCAACATTACAGGAAGTGAGATAGCTCTTCATTAACTCATTTGTGTATTTGTATTTGAGATTAATCTGCTAAGACTAAGGATTATTTGATTTATATAAAGTTTTTGCATCTAATAAGTTAACAACTAATAATAATTGTGATAATTTAAGCGACCTTTAGAAGCAAGTATGAAAACCCTTGACTGCATTCTTTTAATACTAAGATTTTAACATTAGTTGTGAACAACAGAATAGCTAAAGAAACTACAATGAAGCTATGTCTTCTTAAAATGGTAAGTCTGATCTTCAGTTAAAATAATGCTTTTTCTGTGAGATTTTATTTACAAGATGTAAAGAAAACGCCAAAAAAACTAGTGACCCAAGATACTACATTGTAAGCCAAATGCTAGCCTAGAAAGCACAAGGTAAGAGTTCAATTTTTGGATCTGCATTTAAGAGAGGCACATACAACTTTTGGACAAGCACTGTTTCTGCTTGCTACTTCTATAAAATGTGATAATAATTACTACAAGGAGGCACTGAAGTTTCAAAACACCACCACTCAGTTTTGATCTTATTTGGATCACTTTATTTGCTCTTTGTAGCACCAAATATAACTGGCCAGTAAATAACTTATGAAACATGTTTAGTTTTCTTCATCACTAGTCATCTTCATTTAAAAAAAAAACCCAAACAAACAAAAAACAACACCCAAAACCACTATTAATCAAATTTATGTACAAACTACATACTATATTCATACTACAAATATACACTAAATATAGAGTTCCTGCTGTGTAACATGACTAGAACAGCAGAGGCAAAACTGCTCTTTAATATTCTAGCCACACTCTAAAATGGCCTTGCATAGTTATACTCCAAAACGTACTCAAAAATACTATTACAGACTTGGGAAAAGAGCTTATAAAATAAACAGAGAAACAAGAAATCATTAGGCCTTTTAAACTACATAGAGGAGGCAAGAAGGCAGGGGGGGGAAGTCAACATGACTCTTCAAATACACAGTTTTTAAAGAAAAATGGTTTTATCCATCAGTTAAAAAAAACCCCTGTGGTATCAAGTTTCATTTGTTACAGTATCAATCGTGGAAGGGGAAGGAATTAATAATATGAAGGAGAATGTGTACTATTTGGTATTTCAAAGGTATTCTTGGTGATGAGAGCTGATGCCTGTCACTAAAATGCTGCAGCTTTTCTACACTGACATTCATAACCCTGCAATTACAGCTTCGTTATTGATACATAAACCTGGTTTAGATGAAGCATAGCTAAACCAGGGTGGTTTCAGTCTTCCCTGCATTTCTTTTTTTTTTTTTTTCCTCCCTTCTGGTATTGTTATTGACAGGCAATCCTAGTATCACTTATTTTTCTTTGGTATGCAGAGAAATGGTAAAAGATATTGGCTAGCTTTTTTTGCCAGGAAATTCCTGCCACCTATCCACAGCACAAATCCACAAATGTAATGTGTAAAATTCCATTTTACAACTAGAATGTAGAAGACAGTTCTACCAGCAGTTTGTACCATGTAAGATTGTTTGTACCTGTAATATATATTGAGTGTGTGTATATATACACATCTGCTTTATAAAGAATATTTTTTTACACGTGTTAATTTTTTAAATATATATCAAGTAAACCTATATTTAGCTATGTAAATAGATTATGTATTTATATTGACATGAATATGGAACAGATGTTGTAAATACGTTTTTCTCCACTTTTCCACTAACAAACTTTGTAACTAAAGAATCAGAGATATTTGCTTCAGTTTTGGAATGCTTATATGGAAACATAATAACTAGGCAGTAAAATCAAGAGGTAATTCGTTTGTTCTAATTTCATTAGGCCTGTAGAAATTGTTCAATTATTAATCCTTGCAACAAAGCATGTTTAAGCAAGTCTTTAAGCAAGAACTGATTAAGGACTGAATTAACTTTGGCACACATTTCCTCCATCCTGTCAAAATCTTATTCCTTTTTCAAATCTGAAATATCTAATATTTATAGCAATTTTACTTCCAAGTGCCTTAAAATAAAGCACTGCAAATAAAGAACAACAGGTGGTCACAGAGCCAATACTTACACAAGGAAATACATTTCTTTTACCATAAAATGGAAAGAAATCAGGAGGCTTCTGCATTGCCACTGCATTGCAGTATCCTTTCTAAATACTTGACTCTCAGTCTCCTTTCACAATTTGATTCTTACTGGTATCTTCAAAGTCTGCTGCTAATTTTCCTGATTTTGTGAGGCAGAGGTTCTACACTGNATATATATATATATATATAAATACCTCTGAAATATTTGTTCATACTGGCTTTTTAATTACATGGATTTTTGAATATTTCCAGGCAGTGCTATACATCAATGTTACAGTACTTATAGTATATGATATATGATATGGTACTTGTGTAAAGCACTGTAACTCTGAGGCATGGTTGGACAAAAGTTTTTTTATCTCTTAAGCCATTATGACCTACAGAAATTGAATAGTGCAATAAGGATCAATAAAAACTTCAGTCTCAACATGTGACTATCTTCAATGTGTTTGTTGTCTGAAATTCTGTCCTTGTTTGGGCTACATTCTCTTAACCATTATCACACCATCTTTTCAACTCTATCCATACGATGAAGCGCCTTATCACTGTAGAGTAAAATCTAAGAAAACAAATAGGATACGCAAGTAAAAAGATTCTCGATACTTCTATTTTCTTTTTCCCATAAAAATATTTCAATTCCAATAAATTCAAAGAGGACACAATCTGAACAGACATTCTGAAATTAAAAATTAAACTCAC
>VXBX01000125.1:5214-40733 GCA_013400415.1 Scytalopus superciliaris | reverse complement strand
CTCCTTATCAGCTTCCTATTAATTTACGTATCTGCACTCTGAAAACTGAATATATGTGTGAATAAAGGCAAGGCTTTCCCTAAAACTGTAAATAAGAAGGAGGATACCGGAAGCATACATCGACAGAAGGAGGACTTAGTTATATTACAGCTATTTACTCTGTGNACTTCAGTCTCAACATGTGACTATCTTCAATGTGTTTGTTGTCTGAAATTCTGTCCTTGTTTGGGCTACATTCTCTTAACCATTATCACACCATCTTTTCAACTCTATCCATACGATGAAGCGCCTTATCACTGTAGAGTAAAATCTAAGAAAACAAATAGGATACGCAAGTAAAAAGATTCTCGATACTTCTATTTTCTTTTTCCCATAAAAATATTTCAATTCCAATAAATTCAAAGAGGACACAATCTGAACAGACATTCTGAAATTAAAAATTAAACTCACGATGGTTAATCGTCCCTTTGATTAAATAATGACTACTTAGTTTAGGACAGACAATATTTTAAGTCCTCTAGATATTTGTTCTGGAATATATTTCATTAAAACTGAATTTTACTGTGGCTCTTATTTTGCTGATTCTCGCTAACAAGAACAAAATCTGTCCAGTACATTTCTAAAAGAAAAAATTCACAATTCATTAAAAAATTTACTCACTTGAAAGCAGTCTTCTGCCACTTCAACATCATTTTGAGAGGGTGGATAGCCTACACACAAAGAATAAAAAACCCAAGTAAACAAGGTTATTTTCTTTTTATTTACAGCTTACTGCTTCCAGTAGTCCACACATCCTTCAATATCCAGCTATGATGGTATAAATATTCTTGTTTACTTTTTTAAACCTATTAACCACTGTATTTCCAGTTGATTTAGTAAGCACCATTCATTTCGACACTCTCTATTTTATATACTATTTCTACCCACACTCCTCTCCACCTGTTCACACCTTCCTTGTGAAAGCATTTTCAAAGTGTCATCAGCAGTCCGAACCAAGGGAGTATGTTCTTTTTAATGTATCATTTTGAAAATTAAAGGCAGATACATTTGGTTGGTATGAATGCACACTGTGATGTATTTTGCTATAAATCAGCAGAAATTGGAACTAAGACAGAAAAAGGCTCTTGTCTTCTCTAATTATCTTAAAGGGATATGCATGATAAGACAATTCAAAAAGAAGGCATTCCACTATGTTAAAAAGTATCTCCCTTCCGAAGCACATTTCTCCCTTTTTTAGTAGGACAACACATTAAATCCCTAAAGTTCCTTTTTACAAGCCTACAATTTAACAGACACCTTCTCTTCCCTCCCTTTATCAATACAGCAATACATTATCATATTTTCAGCTCAGAATCTAGACTTGATGAGGATGTCAATGAAACTCTGCAACCAGTTGGCCATATTACTGTGTGAGTAAATTCTTCTACTGTTCCATAAAAATCTGTCCTCAGAACTACACTGTGAGCTATTAGTAAACAAACACGAGTATTAATTGAAAATACGTGCAAAAAAAGAGAGAACTCAAGAGGTCTCAAATCATTCAACTTCACAGCTTATCCTCTAAGAACAGAGCAGCTGTAAAAAGCTTCTGAGAATTAAATCAAAGTGAGACAATGTAGCACTCTAGCTTCTTCCATTTCTTCATGTCTAAAAGAATGAGGCAAAACTTTATTAAGCAGGATATTTCAGGAAATTACCTTACTAGTATTTGTGAAACAATTTTAGACACTTGGATGAATGGCACTTCCTTAAATCCACATCCTTAAATACTGTCAGCATTAATGTTATGCAAAGTGCTTTGACACCTCATTTAGTAAACACTCAGTATCCCTCTGACCCACCAAGTCCTTCACCTGAAATATGTACCTTGAGAAATATCCTCTACTGCTCTCCGAATACCTCTATCGAATGCTCTTGCATCAGCAGGACTCTGAAATGTAAGGCCAAACTTTTTGTCATCAATCTTCCAGTGGTAAAAAGTAGGAGTAACTTTGTTGTAAACGAGGTCTTTCTTTAGTGTGCATTCCAAGACCACCTTCCAGAAAGAAAACAGAAGGAAAAATATCAGAGACCAATGTATCAAATCTGAGAATAAAAGGTAGTCATACATTGTAAGAGCAGACAGAAATATCTCTTTAGATTTCTTTGTGTAACAAGGATGTTATTTTGACTTCATTTCCATCATGGCCCAATTATTCACTATCAGCTGCTGATAGATGGTATGGGTTAAGAACACTACTTGATACCAAGGCAATCTTCTCATTCAAAAATCTCACTGACAAAAGTATCTCATAACCTGCAGCAAGCGCTTCTGTCAGTACAAACAATAGATGCTCAGCAAATTAAATAGGCCACATCTCCTAAAAACCATTATTGTGCTGATATAAAATTTTACTGTATCACTGGGAATTTTATTTATATACTTATTCTATAAAATTTTTGAGCATGAGACTAACTTCATGGTGCTTTCAGGCCACATCAGATTTTTCCTAGAAAAGCTACTAGACAAGTGAAAATAATACAGCACAATTGTTTTAAAAACTGAAATTAATAAAAACTAAAATCTTTATGAATGTATTACTGCCTACACCTAGATAAAAATACATTTATGGGTCATGTTCAACTATAACAAAACCAGTAAGAATAACAAACAACTATTTGGCTACAAAATCATTAAAGGTATACATGCACATTCAGTTATGAAGCAAAGTCACAGTCTTCATATAGAATCATAGAATGGTTTGGGTTAGAAGGTGTATCAAATACCATTTAGTTCCAGCTTCTCTGGACAACCAGGTCCAGTGCCTCACCACTCTTACAGTAAAGAATTTTTCCTAATATCTAATCTAAATCTACCCTCTTTCAGTTTGAAGCCATTCCCCCTTGTCCATGCTCTTGTAAGTAGCCCCTCTCCATCTTTCTTGTAGTCTCCCGTCATGTGCCAGAAGGCCTCAATTTCCCCACTTTAAATAGTCTGATTTTAAAAATATATTCACATTTATTTTACTGGCAAAAGTTATTTAAGCAACATTGTTACACCAAGTGTTTCTTGATTTTAAAAAATCCAACAAAAACAACAAAGTATGGAGGGAGATGCGCTCTTGTAGTACTAGGTATAATAAACTCACAGCAAGACAATCTGCATCCCTGTATTACCATTTGATGCTGAAAATCTACACTGATAGATGAATCAGAAATTTTAATATTTCTACCATTTCAACATTAATGTACTTTTAGAACTTTAATGATCAGTTCTGTTACATATGGAGCTTTTTGAGAGAAAAAATACAAAATTCCTTACAGGACAAGGTAAAATTTGTTTAATTATAAACATAACTGAGAAAAACCCCCCTCAAATAATAAAAAAAGAATAGGTCTGTATTTAGGTTATTCTTACATATTCCTTGTTCCTCCTTTCCTTTCATGTCTAATTATTACATAGGCAAAAAGGTTTTTTCTTTTGTTCTCATTATTTATTCTCCTTACATCCCATCATCTCCTCAATTGTTACTGCTTTTACCTCTGTCTCTAGAAGGATTACATTCTTTCTGCACAAATAAACACTTTCAACATTAAAATAATTTTTGTTACTTCACTTGGAATTCCCTAAATGGTCAACAATATTGTAGGTAAAACTGCCTAGGAAACACAGAAAGGAATCTTAACTGTTTGCTGTAGATGTGCAGGAAAAGTGCTGCACCAAGGGAAGTATTATTCTGCAGTTCTAAGGTGTGATAAATGATCGTTTGTTGTTCCTTTGGAAGATTTTAAACTTGCTTCCCC
The DNA here is from genome assembly GCA_013400415.1 of Scytalopus superciliaris. Taxonomy (NCBI): domain Eukaryota; kingdom Metazoa; phylum Chordata; class Aves; order Passeriformes; family Rhinocryptidae; genus Scytalopus; species Scytalopus superciliaris. The sequence goes on along the minus strand of VXBX01000125.1, from coordinate 36,950 downwards.
CTTAAAAGAGGAGTTAAAAATGAAGATTGCTTACATCACTGCCTCTTCTAGGTCTGTGAGCTTTTTTTGTGGCATCTCCAATACATTAACACCAACTACTTTCCATATTTTGTGTGCACTTTCATACAAAACATCAACAAAAAGTACTGCAAGCCTGATTTAACAGCACCTCAGTAAAGATCTGGTCTCAAAGCAATTAATCCAGATTACTTGATACTGGAAACTCATACCCGGTGACAACTGATTGAAGATCGAATAACTGGATTAAAACTTTAGTGAGTTGAAACCATGATTTCCAAAGATACCCAAACCAAACCAGAACATCCCAAAACTGACTACCTCCAACCCAAAAAACAACGCTGATACCACGCCCCCCTGCATCTCCAGCCCCCACAACATTCTATGTGACAAGTTATCATTAATAAAATAAGCAAACATCCTCTCCAACATTGTTTTCACCTTGATTTAAGGAAGCAACAAATTTGATGGAAATGACACTGATTTTTCACATCTAAACCTGTATAAAAACAGACCAGTTAACACAGCAGCTGTAAGTGAAAGGGCACTGAAAAGGGAAAAACTTGTTGCATCAAAATTGTACGTGTTATCAGGTATTAGAATCCATACAAACAAGACTTCATACCTCCCCCATTTGAGAGAAAACTCAAAAACTGTAGGCCAAACAGCCAGATGATATAACAGCTGTACTACAGCCCATTGCAATCAATCTTTAAAGCCAATTAAAAAAGAAAACAGTGAAGTTTTAAAATAGATTTTTAGAAGAGAATGGTATTTATATTCAGTTTTAGCTTTGTATCTCTCCCTTTACACAATTACCTGTTCTTCAAAATGAAGATTTTAAACTTTGTCACTCCTGACTCATGATCCAAAAGATACTAGTACTTTTTTTTTTTTTTCTCCTTTGGTAAAAACTTGCATGGCAAAGGACTGGAGAAGAAAATAAAACAGAGAAGTCTACCAGACTTTTCATTCAAGAATGTAAAATTCACCAAAGCCTAAAAACCTGTAAGTTTGAGCCTAATGTATGTTTAACACTAGTGTTATTAAGATAGAAGAGAGCTACGGTAAACAGAGTAAGAGAGAGCAGCAGATCAACAAGGTTGGGAGGGATTGCAATTATTCCAAGCAGACTGGCTGCAGCCAGATCTAGAAAGGTGAGTATAATAAAGGAGGAAATGTGTAATTACGTAAAAAGTCTTCACGATATGTCCTTACATTCCTTACAACACAGATCTAAACAACCTGAGCAAACTAGCTCAGGTTCCACCACTTTGATTTTCTTCTCAGATAACGAGTGTGCTTTTTGTGAATGCCATGAGATGTTTTAAATAGTTCTGTAGTGCACAAAAATTTTGGAAGTTCTACATGTAGTCTGAAGCTGGTTCAGAAAAGGGCTGATAGCAACCTACCTCTTAGATACATAAAGAAATGACGAGAACCTTCTCCAACAAGGAACTTCACTATTTTGAAGTTCAGTTTCAAAGTATTTAGTTTATACTGCTGACTTACAAACTGAGATCTACAATCCTAATTAAATGCCTGCATAGCCTATAAAATATATGGGAAGATCTGACACGTTGGAATGCAACTACAATGTAGTGTCAGAAGCAGAACTTGGAGAAGCAGCAACTAAAACTAGTTCATCCCTTTTCAATATAATCATTTAAAAGACATCTGGAAGATACCTCCATCAAGTACCTCAACTGTGGATTTCAAGTTGCTTTGGAATGAATTCCACCCTTCTATTGACATATGGGTTAAACAGTTATACTGGCACTATGATTCCCACATATCTTCAGTAAAAGACATAGATCTGCATTCCATTTGCTCTCTAATCTGAAATATTTCAAAACCTATGGTTCCCTGTGTCCCAGAAAAGTGCTCCAAGTTCCATAGTGTACGTTTTCCAGGACAGGGGAATTTCCTTACCTTCTCTGAAAGCTTCTCTGAAAGCTACGCCAATTCACAAAAGAAAAGACCTACTGGCCAGAGGAAATCAAAATATAATCTAGTTAGAAAGATATTTTAACAATGTGCAATGTGACTTGAGGGGATGGGTGGAACTTCATTTGTAAAGATGACTCTCTTTTATAAACCACTGAACTATTTTCAGAAACAGCTTGCAAAAAAGTGAGTGAACTGAAAATCACAGTCCAGGTGACTAAGCTGTAATGACTTCTAGGTATTACAATAGATTAAACATTCCTGAAGAGACATGGGCTCTAAGTCTCAATAACTGAAGTATTCAAAATGGCTTAGGAAGTTTTGTAAAAAAATAGTTACTTCCTCTTTGCAAATCCAATGGTAGAGCAACCAAGTAAACAGCATACGAGTAACTTCAAAGACTACTCAGACATTCAGGTTTATCTAAGGCATTCTAAAATGAGATTAGAGTGATACCAGAACACAGAATCAGCAGCTTCAGTATAACACTTCCTCAAAATCTCAAGATGAGCATTTGGTCTCAATAGCAAATATGATAACAACTTCCACTTTTAATTTATTTTAAAATAAAAAAATAAAATGTATCATTATTATGAAATGTAATAGCCAACTGCCAATTCTATTTGGCCTAAAAACTCAATTGTTTGGCTTCATTTAGGAAAAGATTAAAAAACGTGCTTTTACAGTGACTCCACAGGAATGTTCTAAGAGCAAATATAAAACCAGTAACTATATTGAAACCATGAGGATCAGAACAGTTCTAGAACCAGTGACCAGACCCGTTCACCAGAATTTGTCTTTCAGTCTCTGCTACCTACTGCACTTCTGAATGAGCCTCAAGACCTGACCTAATGATACTCTCTCGCATATCTGGTGTAATATCTTGTTTCTTTTATGCCAAGAGAGGTCTTGTTGCATAACATGCAACTTTGTTGTTAATTCATTACACATTAGCTGTTGCTTATAAGCGCATTATCTGATGTCCATGGAAGTATGCGTATACATAGTGTCCTTTTACTCAGTTATCACAGAATGCCTGGCTCTCCAGTATTCCTCCCCACACCCTAAATCTCTATTTGTTAGTTATCTGAGCTTTTTATTCAATATACGTTGGATAGATATTCTTCTGTGGTTCATTCTTCTACCTTTTATCTTGTGTTTTCAAGGGGCTGACTTCCAAAAGCAACTTCCTGAAACTGCAGCAAGATCACAATCTGCCCTAACAGACTAGTAGAGGTCCCATTTGGGAGCAAATGGGAGGACAGGCGGACACAGGACAGGCCACACAAAAAAAACCAAAACCAAACAGTTCAAGATAATAAAGGTTTGTAAAACATATTCATGCTAACATGAACTTGATTTTAGACAGGAAGAGGAGCAGAAAAATTTAAAACCTTCTACCCAAAGGGGAAACAAGGCAAGGCTTGCCCAGGGGAAACAGGAGAGAGAGTGCAAACAGATCAGGACACTGATGGCTTGACATTTTCATATGCACACAGGCAAAACATTAAACCAGCCTTCAGTTCCGAGCATTTTACTACCCTCAGATTCTTAAGGCAAGCTGTGAATATTCCAAGCATTAAAAATTAAGAGAAAATTATCAAGTATCTCTAAATGCAATTAAGCTTCTCAAAAAAGCCTCAGTAAGGCTAAAAAAAAAAAAAGTTCTAAGGGGAACTACTGCAAAGTGAGGAAGGAACTGCAGGTGCACATAGCTGTGCGGGAACACAGGGTACTCTGCTACCAGCACTACGCCTCGCTGAAACAACTGAGTCAGCAGAATTTCTATTTATATGCTCTCTTCTAATAGTCACAGTCAAGGCAGGAAGCTCAGCAGGCCTGCCTCAAGGGAGAAACTGGTGTGCTTCAGAAAGGATCAGCAGTATGGTATAAGAAGTAATTCTACCTTTTAAGCTAATACAGGAGTCAAAATTCACTGGCAGAGAAGAGTAAGTTCTTGATAAAAGTCATTAAGATGGAGCTTTTGTGCCTTCTCCGCTTCTCTTTGTTTCCACAGTAAGACACAGCCTCATTCAGAAACCTATCTGGCACACAAGTAACCAAGCAATTCTCAGGAAGCCCAGTTTGTCTTCCACCGGTCGGCACATAGAAATGGCTGAGATCCTACACCAGTTTCCTTTTGTGAGGCTGATTTTCATGATGCTATTTAAGATGAGTTTATTAGTGGGATTTTATTTAAGGTAGCTGATGAATGAATGCTGTCTATGTGTTCACCAAACCAGATCAATTCTTGAACCTGCCAGCTTCAAGCTCTCTTCCAATACAAAGTTGTCCTCATGCAAAAGGGCTACTTTCTGTTGTAGCCAAATTCCACCACTAATCGAGTAATTACTGAGGAATTCCTTCTGATTTCATGTTCTTAACAAATTATCTCATTTCCAACACTCCTATTAAATGCAGTACCATTGGTACATAAACAAGTTAACAAAATTCAAGTGCAACCTTCCAATGGTGAAAGAAATTAATAGCACAATGTTTTCATTTTCAATTCCAAATGGATACAAATCTGCAAAGAAAAAAATAAGTTTCTAAAAGATCAATGTGCTTAATTCTAAAAAAGCATGCTATTACACCTAAAACAAATAATTGGCTCTTTAGGTATATAATCACTGACAGAAAAAAGCTCAGCAACAGCATTCGACTGAGACTACAAATTTACTCTCTAGTCTACGGGCATCTATACTTACGTCCCGTGTAGTTTTAATATCATGGAACCACAGAATATGCTGAGTTGAAAGGGACCTGCAAGGATCACCGATCCAATTCTTAGCCCTGTACAGGACCATCCCCAAGAGTCACACCATATACCCAGAGTATTGTCCAAACACTTCTGGAACTCTGTCAGCTTGGTGCTGTGACCACTTCCCACAGGACCCTGTTCCAGCACCACGACCCTCTGGGTGAAGAATCCTTTTCTAATATCAAACCTACATGTCCCCTGACACAACTATGATCATTAAATGGATACAAATTGTTACCGTTTTATCCCTGAGTCGTTCTCCATGGATAAGAAAATCAGCACAGCTATTCTCTTCCTGGGGAATGACTTTGAAGACTGTGACACAGCTTAGTCCACCCCCTCCAAGTGGTAACCATCCACCACTTGAGTCATCCCGGGTCATCACCACAGCTCGCACTCGTGCATAACTATTACTGAAAGAGATGCAAAAGAAGAAATTAGTTTTTCAAAAGCAGAAACCAGTGAAGTCTAGTTAAAAACAAAACAACAAACCCATAACCAAGGTCACAAAAATTAACGGTGTTTCCACAACTGTCATCCTAGAGAAACCCATAGACCACCCTCTCTTAAAAATGTTCCTCTGTAGGACTTCACTAGGTACTTCTTGGAAATTTTGTGTGATTCATTGTAAAGAAACTTAACCAGAGAATATAGTAGCAAAGTCAAAACTCATTCTTCTAAAAACCTTGCAGTCAATAATCTAGTTAGAGGGCTGGGAAGAGAGTAAGAATCAACTTTCAATTTATTTTAGACTAATCATGAAGCCAGTCAGTCACCATGAAATTGCACAGAAAACAGGAAAGCAGAAAGAGGTCAGGCCTTCTGTCACTGTAATCTAAACAAGAACAGGCTTCTAGCCAGAAGCCCCAGTTCCCTTCATCCATCCCTCCTCCCTACGCATACAGCCCCCATCCTTTGCAAGGGTAGGTCAGGAGACACACACTGTGGGGTTCAACAACAGAACCAGTTACAGCTACTTATACTCACTATTTGAAGTATCTACTAGCTGGTCCTCTCTTTTAATGAAAGCATTTTACAAATTAAGAGCTTTTTCCATCATGTAGTATTTTTATAAAATAAACAAGTTGTTATGTCATTACTTAGGAGCCAAATTCCTTTTTCAGAAGGGAAAAAGAGGTTTTGGTGATCTCTCTACTTTTATTTCCTCCATTCAAATTAAAGGACAAATTACAGTTTTGCTTATGAATTTGCCACTACATCAGTTGGAAAACCCCATGCTTTACCAAGGATATTATAAGATCATATATCTGAAATATGGTTTACTGCATGAATGTAACAGTTAATGAATGAACATTTCAACACCTTAAAATAAATGATTCATGTTATCTTTTGCAATATATTCCTGATTGAGAGTTTAAGTACTTGTGATGCCAGTTGTCATTAGTGATGTCAAATTTAAGGGCTGAAGAGAAAATATTACAAGAAAACGAAGTTGTCCCTTCTGTACAAAATTACTTGTGATAAAACCATTCACCAAGCTGTTGTACTTTTAAAAGATCACTGCTTTATTTTTTTTTCAACGAATATCCCAAAATAACAAAGGTAGGCTTTTTTGCGTAATTAATATATTACATTCTCACACACATATATGATTCACACATATGATTCACTTATGTATGTATATATATATAAAAGAATTTTGCTGCAAGCATCTAAAGCTTAAATACCTAATGGTTTGCAAAATGGAAAATAAAACAAGACTATAAATTTTTAGCTTATAGACAGCTAAATTTGTTAATAGATTTTTGTTTGTTCCCTCCAAGCAAATCCCAGCCCCCTCCTCTCTCTACACTTCATAGTTCAAATGACAGTTCAATGTTTCTCACAATTTCTGTACCAACTTATTTTAGTAAGTACTGCAACAGCAGACAAATATAATGAAGAAAAATCCAATCCTTCTTTTTATGCATCTATCACAATTCTCATATCTGCAAACAAAAACGGCTACATCTTGATGCTTAATAATATTACTGAAAGCTGAATCATTCACTCATTGGTCTCTATCACTGTGTTTCACTTTCATACAAATTCAGATTGTAGCTGTACACTTCAGACACAGGTAGTCTTCTGCCTCATTTCTCTCAGAAGAGCCTCTTCTGACAGAAACTGAGGACACCAGGATCTTCCTCTGAAACAGTAAAAAATAGGATGCACCAACTGGTTAAGCCTACACACTGTCTTTGGTGTTCTCCATTCAACTGAAACACAAATTTAGCTTTAAAGTTATACATTCTATATATTTGATTGTAAATCTCAATATTAGAGCTTTCTTTTCTGCATCAAGAGACTGCAGCAAGAGTTCAGCTAAACATCATTTAGGGATATCACAGATCTTCCCTCAGGCTACATAAGAAAACTTAAAATGCAATATATTAATTTTTTCCTAAAATGAAAGTTTGCACTCCACATCCATTTTCCTTCCAAGAACTGCTAAGGGCAAGCAAAGATGGAGGATATATCATCATATCTCTGTGGCTGTAGCTACTTCCATTTGACAGAATTTTTCTGTCAGTGTTGAAATTCCCCCCCACCCCCTTCCTATACTGAGATGTCTAATCTAGTTAACAATCTTGTGTTTTGCTTTCCATATATTCCAAATGGTTTTAAACATTTATCCTTTCAAACATTTTAGACATGGCTAACAAATCCACTGCATTAGTGTAAGAGACAAAATTCCCTAACAGGTATTATTTAATGAATAACTTCTTAACTAGAAACAAAACAGTTTTCCACACAACCACCTTGTAAATTAACTAGGCAAATTCATTACTGTACTTGCAACAATGCCAAAGACTACAAAGAGAATTTTTAGTTTTATGTTTCTGTTGGTGGTTGTTTGGTTTTTTTAATATTCTTTTTTATATTTGAATGGAACTCACAATTGGTAACAAATGCTATTTTTAGTAACAATACAAGCTGGTTTGCAATTAGCCACAATGCAGTGGCAGGAGTTATGAATGATTTCCATTTCCAAAATCTGCTGCAAACAAAAGCGGCATCTGCCTGTCATGCTACTGGTGTCACCAGAAGCACTCAGATGTCTTGTATCTCTAAGAACGGTAACTCCACCTACTCCTGGGAACTTCAGAACAAATTGCTCAACTGCTGGTGTGTAGCTTAGCTGTGGGAAAAACGGCGCACAAGGCCTCAGTGTTTTCCTAACCCAGCCTAACGTTTCTACCTACCCTTACACGTTTAGCAGCTCTGTCATGAATACCTGAAACAAAAGAAAAACCAAACAGGGCAATCAGTTGAGCTCGAACAAAGCCTTTTACCAGAGCTACCAGAAGCGTGTGAAATGGAGCATGAAGAGCAGCACTGAAACAGCAGGCCCAAAGCTACTGTACTGCAGCTAACTTTTCCTGAGACTCCCTGATTTTGGTTGTGGCTGCTGGGAACTCTTGAGGCAGAGCAGGGTTTGCAGGAAATGGTACTCTGCCCACAGAATCATGCTGCTTCCCAAAAGTCAGTACTGAGCACCAGTGAAGACTGAGAACAAGGACATTGTCCAAGATAAGCTCCTAAAAACAGATCTCTCTAATGTCTGAGTGCCTCAGGTAAGGAGATAAGAGTACAGGGTTCTTATGCAATTACAGGAAGTTATAAATTGAGATAAAGGAGAAAAAGGAAAAAAAAAATTTACCTACAGTGTTCTCCCTCCTAGTAGTTAAGCTTACTGAAGAGTACAGCATGTGTCTTAATGCTATACCTATTACACATGAAATGAAGCAATTTTAAGATAGTGTAATATATTGTGTGAAGTTTCATTCTAAAAATATTATAAATGAGGATGATTCTTGCACCAAAATTAAAAGCTGCAGTGGTGTGAACTAATAAGCCTGAGAAAGCACTGGGGCAAAAAGAAAGGGTTACAAACCATAAATTGAAGGGAAGATGTAAGACTTACAGTCCTTGCCCACCATCAGCCTTATTTTAAGAGCATCAGGCATTAAAATCTGACAACAGGTTTTGAAGGCTCTCTCCTGTTCCCAAAAGCTGTGTGTTTATATCATTGTAATGCTCTTTTGCCCAAACTGATTTCTAACCTGGATGACCAAACTGTCTAGGAAGTACACCACTGGCCAAGACAGGCTGGGAACTTCAGCTCAACAGCTAANTACTACAGTCATTCCATCACTGTGAATTTATTTTTTGTAAAAAATAAATTATTTTGATAATTTGGGGTATTTCTTATGTTTACTATCAAGATAATGAAAGATACCAAATGTTATTACATTTGTCCTTTCTTCCATTAGCCAGCCCAAAGAGAATGAAGGTTAAGAACTTTCTGCCAAAAATACTTTTCCTGGAGGAAAGTGAAAGAGATATTTGAGGGGGAAGAAAGAAAAAAGCAGCTATCTTGTTGCTTTACACTTATTTTAACCTACTTTCAACATACGTAAACCTTCCCTCTCCTAATTTACACTAAACATCACCACTCCTTTATTTGTATTGCATCTTGCACATTTCCATTTTAATACAGGACTGGAAAATAAAAACATTGATTTCATAGATGTTTATTAAAACAATTTTACTGTAGTTGCAAATTGGTTTTTTAGTACTATAAAGTCACTACCATTACTATGAAGAAACCTGGATCTGCAAGTGGGATTATAAACTGAACCATGGGAGAAAACAACCCTCTTTAATTTGGTAACAATATTTAGAATTATGGTTTCTTTTAAAGCCAGAAAGCAAATTTTCAGAAAAGGACCTCAAGTTTCATATGGACACCAACCTGAACACAAGCCAAAAGCATGCCCTTGGGACAAAGGAGGCCAACGATGTCCCTGCTGCCCAGAAGTGTTGCCAGCAGGGCCCAAGAGGTGATCCTGCCCCTCTACTCAGCACCAGATTTGGAGAGCTGTGTCCAGTGTTGGACTCCCCAGAACATTAGAAACATGAAGCCCCTGGAGAAGGTCCAGCTGAGTGCAACAGAAATGGTTACAGGACTGAAGCATCTGTCATATTAGGGAAGGCTGAGGGAGTTGGGGCTGCTTAGCCTAGAGAAGAAAAGACTCCAAGGTGTCTTATCAGTGTACATAGATACCTGAAAAGCAAGAGGATGGAGAGAGGCTCTTTTCAGTGGTGCCCAGTCAGGGTACATGGGGCAACAGCCACAAACTGAAACATTTGAACATCAGCAACCAGCTTCTTCACTGTGAGGATGCCTGAGCACTGGCACAGGTTGTCCAGAGAAGTTGTGGAATCTCCACACCTGGAGAGTTTCAAAAGCCATTTGGACACAGTTCAGCATAACCTGCTTTAGGTGGTCCTTCTTTGAACAGCAGGGGTAAACAAGATGAGCTCCAGAGATGTCTTCCAACCTCAATTATTCCTTCTTTTATTTAATATCGTATTTCAAAGCACAGCAATTTCAATAAAATACAATTTCATAAATATAACCAATACAGGTTAATTTATGAGAATTCATGATACTTCAAAGCAAGAGTTGTCACTGCACACAACTGCTATTTAAACACTTCTGACAAGGGAAAAAAAAGGCGTTCTGAAAAACCATGACACACTCTGCTATGAGATTACACTATCTTTGCTGGCATACAAATAACAGCTTCAGGCTGATGTCCAAATGTGAAATGGTCATGGATCAAGGCTCTGTACCTTTGACTGGCACTATACACACGTACTTTACCCCCTCCAACTTCTGGTGCAATATACTTCTGTGTTTGTAGCCTTACCCAAAGAGCACACATGAACTACATTTGGCTTTTTATGGTTCTTATTATCCAAACAGCTTAGCTGAAGATTTTATGATTCGCAGCTAGAGAAGTGCTTGTAAATACGTGCATGCGGAGAGTACCAGAAGGTAATATCAGACCATTGTGCTCAAGTCTGTTTTACTTACAGATAGCATTTTTTGAGTATTGATTCAATTTAGGGGGAAGAAAAAATGTCACCAGTATCACACGAGCTTATTGGTACACTGCTGATATTATAAACACCTTGCTACTAAAGGTTTAGAGAATGAGTGCCACCAGCACAAAACATTAACAACAGCTAAAACAGAGAGATATGCAAATATTGAGTGCTAAAGAAGACATTTTACATCAAGAAAACACTTGACAGCACATTTTTAATGAAGAGGAAATTGCCATAATAGGAGCTACATGAGGCTCTGCCTAACATGACTATTACCTTTCTCCTCTCAAAATTATACCAGCAAATCAGTGTATACACCAAACTCTTACACTGGTGGAATGCAAAACTTGGCAGATTTTCTCCTTAAAAAAAAAGGCAAAAGGTATTCTTCAGAGTAAACAGCAACCATATGTGGCTACTATTCCTAGGAAGTTTATTTCTGTGAGGAGTTTAGCAGGGAAAGACATGTATTTCCAGGAAGAACAACAGACAAGTACTGTTACATTTAAGATATTGGTACCTACACTGGTTTACTGAAGAGCTTTGGATTTTGTTAAAAAGCCTGAAGGGAACATTCCTGCTTAAATAAAAAAAAATACCTCTAAAATACTAAAACAACAAAAATTTTCTTACAGAAACCTGAGATACCAAGCAAAATGGGTTGAACCTAAAACAATAAAAGGAAAAAGTTACATGGGAAATTGTATTATGTAAGGAGGGGAAAAAAACTGGCATCCTGAAAGAGCCAAAAATACATGATTACAATTATTATTTAGCAGAAGACACTTATAAATCAAAGTATTTGACAATGCATCTACAGTTGAAAAGGGAAAGCGAAATACAAAGGAACACGTGTCCAGAATGGGAAACTCTCAAACAGTATATGGCTCTCATGAAGTGTTCTCTTGAACACANAAAAAGGGTTCTGGTGCTCCTATTTCATTACAAAACAATTTAAGATTTGTGACTATATAAAGCAATCAATGCTGAAAGGAAGAATGGCTACTGCTGTAAGCACTTCTGCAAAGCACAAGAGCACATGAACAGAGATGCTGTTAGGAAGACTTGAAAACCATCAAAAATACACATACAAAGTATGTATTTGACATTTCTGTGAATGACATTTTAGCACTGCTTTCCAGCATCTTTGCTTGTTTAATAATTGTAGCTAGTTTCTATTAGTTCTGTATGGTATTCATGAGGGCGTGTTAAATGAATGAATATTTTAGCAGACTAAAGGAGTTCACAATACATTTGGATTCCACCTCTTTTAAAGAAACTGTAGTTTTCCTAAGAGAATGGATTCCGTAACACCATCTGGTCAAGACATATTACTTAGATAATGGTATCCAACATAAAATACAAAAGGCAAATAAAAAATCCAAACAAACTCATTTTTCTTTCTAACTTTCCCCACAGAAGTTGAATCAAAGCAACATTCAAAGATGGGGCCACAGGTTTTGGACATGTGTAGCAGAACTAAATATATAGCATACTTCCACAGCTGCTTGCTTAACAGAGGACTGATAGTACCAAGGATTCCTGGATTAAACTCCATCCAGTTTTAGGCAGATAGGATAACATAATTTGAGTGGTCAGATACTGATACTCAAGTGCCTCCAAAGTTTCATGAGTTTCCCCCAGAAAACCCTAGATCTGCCTCATTTTTAAAAGTTGACAGCCGTAACTCCAGAAATATCCACTTGTCAGAGCAACCCAGCTTCTCCTTTCTGCATATATCCTCATAGTTTTTTGTTCCTTCCTTACCCCAGAATTTCTGAAGATCCACAGGAATCTCTTCACTCTGTTTATAGACCATAACTGTCTATACCCTCTTTTAATTCTGTGAAATCATTACTTGTTTCTTACCAAACTTTTGGGTCTGATGCCATGTATTAATTTTGATTTGCTTACCATGGAAATATGTAAAAATGAAAGAGCCCACAAATAAAACAAGAAAAAGAAGTTAAGAGGTTTAGAGGGGTTTTTTTAGATAAGTTAACATTTCTTTCCAATCTTGCAAAAACAGAGGAATGCCTAAAGAATCCATGAAAGACACGCTTTTCATTTTCTCCAACTCTTCAGCAAACTTAAGACAAGCACAAGTCTGCAGCCTAAGGCAGATTCCACTGAAACTAAGACAACTTGACACTTCCAGTAAATGTCACCAGACAACATCCATCCAGCCTAGAAAGAATTTTTTTCAAATGAAGCTTACAGATTCAGTTGTGCTTTTTATTTTCCTGTTACTACAACTATTACTACAGTTTAGGTTAACATGTATTATGGAAAGTCTTTCAGGTAATAGTTGTATCTGGACAGGTCAGAATTCTCTCTCCTCTCAGAGACATTTTCCTCCAGTCTTACATGCTCACAAAGTCCAAGTATCAAGTATGTAAGTACAATTAGACTACCATCATAGTCAAAGCTACTGGTCATCTAACCATTGAGATCACTGGAGACCCTGTTAACAGGAGATGTGAACACATTAATCAACAAGTCATTTTGTAATAAAGTTCTTGACCACTATGATAAGATGAAGGTAACATATTCCTTATGAACAATTTTAGCTACCCTAAAGTATGACAGGCTGTACTGAATATTTATTTTCAAACAAGCCTCTATGCACTTTTTATTCCACTGTTCACTGTATTTAGGAATAGTACCCCATAAGTGTCCAGAAAGCTATTATTTTCCTCCTAACATACATAAGAATTGATTTAGCAAAAATAAAGGAGAAACCTGTTATACCTTATCTAACACACTAGAAAATATTGTTGCAGGCTTTTATGTTTACTAAGTCTGAATTTTTCAGTTTGTCCTGGACTATACACTCTTTGGGACAGGAACTATCTGTAACAAGTATAATTCAATAAAGACCTGAATGTGTATCGATACACAGAGCTTAGGTGGGGAGCTGCTATGTACTCTTGATGTTTTGGCAATACATTATGGAAAAAAAAAATTGCATCAGACCCATTGAGCTTACTCACTTAGAACAACACTTGATACTAAGGTGGGCAAGCACAAAATTTAAATTTATTCTTATCACATTAAAAGAAATTTATAAAAGGTTCAGATCATTCCTGGCATGCATTTCTCACTCAGCCTGCACAGAAAAGGAACAGAACCTGTACCCAAATAAAGCATGTCCACACTTACAAAAATAATCTTCCTTTAACAGCCTTGCTGAGCTGTGAGATTGCTAATGAATGTTGTATACAAACAACATTCATGTGTTTTAAAACTATGTGAACTGTAACTGTGGAAAATTCATTCATATTGTTAAATCTAAAGCTTTTCTCAAGTTACACCGATCTGGCTTTTTAAGGACTTTAACCAGCCAATATGAAAGCAATCTTTTAAAGTAAATTACATTCTAAGAAAATCCCTAATGCTAAATTCCTCTTTTTACATAAGAAAATAGTAAACATCCAAAAGGATGCTTCAAATGCACAAATCATAAATGTCCACACTAACAAAACAAAAAGACTACAAGCCAAACTACAAAATGCTTTCCAAATAATACCAAAATCAGAGTGAAAAAGAAGTCTGAATGAGCCTTAAGAAAGATGAGATTGTGAACCTACAGATCTATTTCAAAGGTTCACTGGCCAAAAGGACGCTACTATTCCCTTGCCATATGGCACCACACTTTGTGGCTTGAATCAGTGTTCTCTAGTTTTAACAAACCATGAATATTTGGTAGAGACGAAATAAACTGAAATAGACACGCAAAAAACAAATGCAAATATTTCTATTACAATAATCTATGAAATGAGAAGAACAAAAGATTAACACAAAATATTTTGCCATACATCAGCATGAACAATGTGACTTACATAGCCAATATATAACTGTATTATCTATGTTTGATAATCTCAGTAATAATGCACAGCCTAACCAGCAGTCTCAAGAACAGAAATAGGTTAATCACCAGCCCTAAGGTGAGAACATATGAATGCTAATAGTGCATCTGAAAACAACATAGCTAAGCCTTGTTTTCCTACATTCCCTGCTGCAACTACTGCTAAAGTAATACTTTTCTCAAGTTTCTACAAAAAACTGCATGTAATGAATACATGGGTCATGCATGAATATAGCACAGAGCAAAGTATCACACTGAAAGGCCTCTCAGTTCAAAATGAAGATTACTTAAGTTCTGCTATTCCAAAAGTTTAGAAACTTGTAACCAATTGCACAGAAAAAGAATAAAAAGTACACATGCATTCTCCTTCCCCAGCAAATATGTGATAAACCAAAATAAGAACACATTCACACTTTATAAATGATAGCTAGTCACGAGAACTCCTACAGTAATACTGAATATCTCAGTCTACTCAGCAACTGAAAAGGGATCCACCAGATACATCTTCCTTGTTTTGGCAACAACACAATCTTAAACAAATGGTTGCAACATGGAGATAATGAAATAATTCAGTGTTATAATTACACCTTATTGTTTCCCCTTCGGACTTTTAAAACCATTAATACCATTAGCAGGGTAACAGCCTTAAACTGATGGAGGGCATGTTTAGGGTTAGACATTAGGGAAAAATTCTTTACTGTGATACTGGTGAGGCACTGGAACAGTTTGCCCAGAAAAGTGGTGGATGATCATCCCTGGAAGTGTTCAATACCAGCTTGGATGAGGCTTTGAGCCCTGGTCTAGTGGAAGAAGTCCCTGCTCATGGAAATAGTGTGGAACTAGGTGATCTAAATGCAAATCGTTCTATGATTCTGTGATAAGTTACAGGTTTGGGATGGAGCTTCTCCATAAGGAGGAAGTTCTGAAAAGGGTGATGAAGGCAGCTAAGTGAGACTGCACAAAATACATGATTAGAGTACCAGGAATCCAAGTGTGACATGACACAATGCAAGCTCAAAACAGTTTTTAGACAGGATAATCTGAGCACGGAGTGAAAGAACAGTCTTTTAGCTCCAGCAAATCTACAATACAAAAATGTCATGTGAGAATAACAGCACTTACTTTATTTTTTTGGTGCAGATCTGACATCTAAGTTGCACAGCTTTACTAAATGAAACTGATTGCTATCTACTGTAAAAATGTTTTAAGTGGCTATTTGCCACTTCTGTTGCACAAAATAGGACATAATAAAATACCTGGGCCAAAGTACAAAACTGAAAAAATCTTACCAAGTTGATGAGATACATATTTAACTGTTTTAGAAATGTTTGTATTCTTGTATTTAACAGCAATGGAAATGAATCCTGACTGCGTAACTGAAGAAACAGGACCAGAAGAATAAATGTCTCTTCTTAGAGAGACAAAGAAAACATTACATGTTCCATAAATATAAGGAGAAATTACACTGGTGGAATGGACAAACAGGTATATATGGAGAAGGTCAAACTGAGGAATCTTAATTTGGCTGTTCCATTTGTAGCCCTGTATTTTGTTATACATTTTTCCCCTATTCCAGCAACAGAAGAACCTCCACTATTCATATTCCAAGTACAGGGTCTACTATTAAAACAAAGAAATACCAATAATTTTCCCTTATTATAAGTAACAATGAATTTTGAGTACTTTTATCTGCAAGGACACTGTTTAAGTAATCCAAGTAAGCCAGGAGAAGTCATTAACTGTTTTATTAGTTGAAGAAAAGCAATCAGCATTTTATTACGCATCCTGAAAAGCAAGGTCAAAAGATCAAGAGCGTATTACAAGTAACTGTTTTAGTGGTGCTAACAAATAATCTCTAGTTTTTGAGACAATTTTTCACTATTTAGGAATTCAAGCCTCAAGTACCAGCTGTATCATAGAAGTTCATCTGACAGGATTCTGCAGACTTTGTTGAAAAACCAACATTGGGAATGTATTCATCACATACGAGCTTTACTTATAGGATGTACAATAATGTTTTTCAGGGCTCTACTTCTTAAATTTGGGTGCTCACACAAAAAAATTGTGTTGGGAGAGAAGAAAAAATAGTCTCTAATCATGCAGTACTTCCTAGACAAAATTCATTTGCCTGTGATTTTAATAATACTGTGAGGAATGAGTAAAATACTTTTTTAGTCAACAAGTTTTTAATACTAATCTAATAATAGACAGATGTGATTATTTGAGTTAAAGAGTTCTAGCACTGTCACTCTGCAGTTTTGGCTACAGATGACTAAATTAGCTCCTTTTTTTTTTCACCCTTATGTTATCTGGCAAGTGTGTGATCAGTACTCAAACATCTATATGAGGCAGTTTCACAAACAACTAAGTAAAAAGCCCCCAATATTGAGTATTCCATACAAAAGGATGATTTAAAAAACAAACAAAACAAAAAAACAGCAGATACAGTTGTTTCTTTAGGAAGCACAAAAAAGAAAAGATTGCCTAAGGGTTATTTAAGGGGAAAAAGCAGGAGCCAAAAATGCCAGAACTCAAGTAACTAAAGTGAAGTAATAGATGTTTCAAAAGTCAGTGACATGAAAAGATTGATGGGGGAATATCACTTGCATAAATTCTTCCCTACCAAGTAAATTACATTAGGGGAAAGAAAAATAAAAAAGAAAAAGGAACTAAAAATAAGAAAAAAACCCCAATACAATAAAATAAGGGATGCAGAAGGAATAGGAAAGAGAGAAGAAACAGCATGGCCTTTTCCAAAACAAGCAGCAGATGCATGAGGAAAAACCGGATGCCCTTCATTGATGAGAGTCATAATCACAATGCACATCACTGTTTAACATGCAATTCTTATTCTATTGCTTTCTATAATACACTGATTTTTTCCCCTGAATTAGAAGGATGGTATAAAATATTGTAGCTAAATTTAAACTAGAAAAAAATCAGTTAGCCTGGTTCCAAATAAAAATAAATTAAAAATATAGAAATTTTTCATTTTTAACTGTGTATTGATTAACTAACTTCCAGCAAACACAAGTTATTGTATCACAATCATTATCATATTAACAGTTTTAAGTAACACAGGTGGAAAACTACTAAGGATCATGGAGGGGAAAGAAGGTTCTAAGAAGCATTTCCACAGTGAGTAAGCAGAGACAGTTGAAGAGGCACAGCAGTCAGATTTTTTTTTAATCTTTCCTGTAGCTACTCTGTGCAGTCTGATCTCAGGAGGTCCTTTATCAGAGACTAGACAGAGAATACAAAATTACTGACAGTACTACACTATCTTCCACTAACAAATGCAAGGCAACTTGCATACCTGCACTACCATTATTGTTATAAGCACCTTAATATGATCTGGCACTGTTGCCAGAACCATTCTCTATCCTTCTCTTGCCCAGATAATTTAATCCTACCACGCATTTTCTCCACTGCTTCAGCAGTTTTGCAGTGATCAACACTGGGAAAAGCTTATATGAATCAAGAGTAATCCAGAAGAAAGGGTAACTTCAGAACAATTATTCAACTTCAATCAGTAAATTACTGATTTTGTCACAAGGCCATCCTGTATCTGCTCAAAGTGGTTCTGTAGATATGATACTTCAACACAAGTTTCAGAGCAGTGACTGAACACATGTAGGAGTGTTTGCTTCATCATCAGCAACTGCTGACAAACTCTCATTCATCTAAGTCTGTATGGATCAGAAAAAGAAGGGGTCAGTCACATTACAGCCTGGTTGGAGCTTGCCTGCTTATCTACATTATGTTCGTATTTTGAGACAAAGACACAACTAACAGTACAAAGACATGGGGATGTAAGTCACAAAGTTTGGCACAACTGACCTTTTTCTTCAGTATCAACATAACTAATGTTTTAAATGTTCTTTTTTTTTTTTCTTGCTTCATATATATGGAACTATGAAGATCAAACATCTAAAAAGGTTATGAACAGTTTTTTTCCTCTCAAGAAATGTCCATTTTCTTCCTCTGAATTCTTACTGCAAGAGGTTTTGGCCCTCTTTGTATTTATAGTAAAGCCCAGTTTATATGCTAACAAAACCAACTGAATTTCCTTTATGTAACTATGGAATATACAAAGGAAAAGCATTCTTCAATTTCAGAAGATGCGAGGGGATTAACTCTGGTAGCACAGAAAATAGGTATCCTGAACACTGCAAAAAGTTTATTCCACAATGTGATGAGAGAAACCACAATTTCCAAGAAATACAACTGAAAATACATCACAAGATGAGAATCAATTATAAGCACATATAAACTGTATGTAGCTTTAAATTGTTTTATCATTAATCCATGTAAAACCTAATATTTTCAGTACAGAGGTAAACAAGCACTATCATGCTGCACATTAAAACATTGATACAGCATATCTGGGCAAACATTTATACTCATAAACCTATAGTTTTACAAAAAATTAACACTGAAGATTGTAGTATTACTGTATGAATTTAGAAATCTGAATGCAAACTGCAGTACGATTCAGGAAGGGTTAAGGGTACTCAGTCTGGATGTCTTCACTGGAAAGAACTACAGCGGCCTTTATTGGAAGAGGTTTAATATATACCAAACAAATGTGATTTGCCTGAAGTGATTCATCACCTCATCTTCATTGATGCATAGTCACCAATATTAAAGGAAATATCACCCCAAAAAAAGTTTTAAAATAGAAATAGAAAATAGAATAGCCTTTAAAAACAACCTAGAAAAATTCACTTGGCAACTGAGCCTTTTCTGCTACCAAACATTTATTCATATTAAAGAATAACACACTAAAGAAGTGACTATACTGTTAACTAACTACTTGCAAAGAAGACTCTTTAAATTGAGACTAGTCAATGTACTGATACAACACATTTTCCAAACTGCAGTACTGCTGGCATCATGAACCGCTGTTGATTGTTACCACTTCCCCCACCCCCCCACAGTTTGTGTTCCTGCATTATTATGCCAAGCGCATAAGGCAGAGGAAATACAAATCTCCCCTCTACAAAAGAGGAAGAAGAAAAAACACCCCACAAAACATGAAAACCCTATGAGTTTTGCAGCTATTCATTTTTGATAAGGATCAGTATTTACAGAAAGTTCTACAATATTTGTTAAGAATGTAAGGAAATACAAAATCCATGAATTTCAAGCTTTAAACACTGGGTTCCAGTATACTGGCATTCAGAAGAAAAACAGCTTCCAGATTACCCTCATGTAAGCATTTTGACACAGACAGACGATGAATCCCCAAGAGGTAAATTAAAGGACAATGCTCCATTGAACGGTTATATGACAGAGTACAATATACTATGCATAACACATACATGCTACATAGATCTCTCATTTTGTGAATTCCTTATTAATTGCAAGGTCTTATTCATAGGAGAGGTCTAAACAGGCATACATGTAAAGCTCTATCAGTGATTCAGCATCTGTAGGTCTGCAGCAAAAATTGTTTGCTTTTGTGGGATATAATGGGAAGGCAACTACACCTATGCACCTACATTCAGCCTGAATTCCTACCCCTTTCTTCTCCAGTCTTAAGGCACAGTTCTGCTTTCTTTTGTTCAGTATGCAACTGTGAAGTGAACTGGTTGTGCAACCAAAACAGAAAATCCATCATCCCAAAAAGATTGTTCTGACAGATCAGTGCCCCAAATCACCTGCAGTCATATGCCCCTTAGATCTAAGGCCAAGGCTGTGTAGGTGAATGCAAACTATTGCTTTCAGTGGCAGCCCATAACTATCCTTCATTAGAAATGCAGGTTTACAAAGTTTTTTAAAGACTTATCTAAACTATTCTTTTTGAGGAAGGTATTTATGTATAAAGTAATCTTTAATCCACAGGAAAGCTGTAAAAATTGCTCTCTAGTCTATACAATTTTTAAAATTCTAAATAGATTTCACTTTTGTTTACTTTAATGCAGTAAACCAGTAAAGGTTTAAATTGGACTGAAACTGATGACCAGTATCATAGCTATTTATGTAACATAAAAATCCATTTGTTCCTCCCATACACTCTGGGAACAAACAGACAACATTACCCCTTTACTTTAAGGGACCCAGAAACCAAGAAAAAACTTCTGTTGTATTTGGCATATTTCAATCACCATAGATCTATTTATACATGTATTTCCACCACCGGGTGTGAACCTTAGGGAAGTCTCATTCAGTCAGGATACTGCTGTTTTCCAGATACAGTCAGTAGTGCGCACACTCAGTTAAATATTAAGTTTGGGAAAAAAAAAAAAAAATTAAACCCAAGAAAAATTAAGCCATGATTAACTTCAGACAGTAGAGGCTGAGTGAGCCACAGCTTTGTTTCAAATATGAAATAAATACTTTCATAATTTTAAATCAAAATTAGCCCTCTAAGTCTATTTATGCATTTATTCTTCATACTCATGTTCCAGCTTCCTAAACAGCATATATACAGTTAAAACCCGATGCCTATTAGAATAAACTTCTAGTGGGAAGTGCTAAGAATTCACCCCACTGCCTACCAATCTATCCAGAAATCTGTTCTCACTCCTACTTCCTCCTGTCTGTTCCTTTCTGAAACAGCAGTAGGGGGGTTGGGAGTTTGCCTTTCCTCTACTGGATCACAGTTGTGTACATGAACTATACCAGACCATATGGCAATCTCTCAATTCGTAAGAGGCAAAACAAGCTCCCTACCAAGCCAATCTAAGGAGAAGCAGGTAAGGGCTAAAGCCTACAGATACCAGCATCCACATGCCTATACTCACAGATACCAGTTACTACATCTTGCCTATATATTAATGTAACAAGTAGGAAATACAGAAAATTGCTTCTAGAGCAGCCCTGTCCATACTTGCCCAAGTGCTTACAGCATGCTCCAGTTTCTCTCACAAAACTATCCAGCTGCCTACAAGCAACTTCAAGTAGTCCAGAGAAAAATCTAATACTCAAATGCATTGTTTAGCATGCAACAAGGCTTTACAAGAAGAAAACTACTATATTGAAGACAAATCAGTGCCTGTTTGATGAGCAATACATGCAGAGAGTGAGCCCACCAGTGTGAGAGCGAGATTAAAGAGAAATGTTGAAAGCTGAAAAGAAAGCTCCGTAGCTGCCTGGAAGCTGCCAGGCAAAGACAGGCCAACCAGAAATGCAGTGGAGATGGATTTTTCTTTCTTGAGAGGAAAACACTAGTTTTGTTGAAAACCAAACTTCAAAAGTGCAACAGAAAAACCACCCCAAGACGTAGCACCTCAGGAGATACTCTACTACTTGCTCTCAGTGAAGAACAGGTAAGTTTCTCAAAAGGGTCCAACAGTGCCCAAAGTTGTGTAAAACTATGTATAAGTCTGGTAAAATTAGGACTGTGATCAAATACAGTGAAATAGGATCTTGCTTATTTCCTTTTCTGGGAAGTTAAAACTGATTTTTACAGAGACTATTTTCAATGTAACAAAATAATAATTGCATTTTGCAACAGTTTTTAGCCCAGCAAGAAAGTTCTCATGTAAAATAGTACAGAATTTTATCAACACTTTTATACTATGTTTTAAGGAACATGACTTACACAAACATGCAAGGAAGTGACTTGACAGAAAATAGCTCCCTCAGCTGGAGCTGTGTAATTTTTACTTTTTAGTTGAATTAAACTAGTAGAGTTATTATATTTGTATAACAACACAGTAATCTAAGTATTTTACCTTTACTGCTCACTGCTATTTTCTCAAGTTCTTTACTATCACATAGAAAGCTTACTGAGAATAACAAGAAGCAGCTCTACCAGAGGGAGCAGGGAGCAAAACCAAAGCAGCAGAAGGTGTTGTCTATTACCTGCCCTAAAGAAATACAAAAAACCAGAGACAAACAATGGCCAACTAGCTAGAGGTATGTCCAGGATCTGCCTATATTGAAACGTAACTACAATACAGAGCAAAACTAGATCACAGTTTGCCACTGCATCATTTCTTCATCAATATCCTACACAATGTGGAGACAGACACAGGCCATACAGGATAAGATTATATAATATTCTGCCTTTAATTTATAGGTATTAATGCCCCTGTAACCTGCAACCAAAGATCCATGACATTTGATACACTAATACCAGAAATGTTATTGTAAAGGACCATTCAATCCTGCTGCTAAGGTTAAATATTCATCCTCCTCAATTTAAAAACTGAACATTTCACTCTGTCCACACTAGATTAAAAAAAAATACATGAACAATTAAATAAATAAGGAATGAGGTGGCCAAGAATTTTTAACAAAATCTCTAGGCACTCAACTAAGAGGAAGCCTGATCACACCTGCATTTCCTTTAAAGAGCAAAAATCATCCTCTACTGAAACATTGCTTTAGACATGACAGAAGACTGCCACTTCCTGAACACCAAAAAACCTCCATTTTCTTTTTATTGGTAAGCAGCTATGAAAAGATGGCATCTTTCTATAGTCTTGGTTCTGCTTTATGTCAAAATTGCATGTTATGGTGATTAAACATCCAAAAACCTTAAGGGTTCAAACATTAGAGTGAAAAAGTTGAAGGGTTACAACTCCCTCACTTAAACCTTACAATGAATACTGGCAAGAGGATGTCAAAGATGCCAGTAGCCTATAACCAGCCAACCAAACAACAACAAAACCCAAAAGAACCTTCAAAATCTGTGTTTAATGCAAGGAGTTAAAATACTACATTTGTCTAAAAGTTAAAATACTAAATCTTATGAGTCCTATATGGCAGCATGGATCTCAGAAAGCTCATGGAACCTCTTTAGGAACAAGGTTCTCTAAGTCACACAACAGTAATCCAAGGTTCAGTTAGTATCAAGAACCATTATTTCTTAAAGGGCTTTTCCCAGACAGATTATATGTCAAACAGATTTAACCCCAGAGATGTAACATGATCTTTTAATAGTTATGACTAAATTACAAGTTTTAAAGTAGACAGCCATCAAAGTAAGGAGAACAGGCAATCATGGATACAGGAAATGTACATTGCCCTATAGTCAGCTAATGGCAACTTTAATAGAGCATGATGGATTTTTCTCCACCAAGAGAAAATACTGCCTGCATTTCTGCTTCAACAACCCACGCCAGCTGACTAATGGAGTTATATTTTTGTCTCGTATGAGGATGGTTACTTGCCCATCCTCTAGCAGTTGCAGAATGAAACATTAACAGCAGCTGTGGGACGAACAGAAAAGCTGCTCTATTTGGTAGCCAAGATCCAAAGTACAGGCCTTTCCTCTCGAACAGTGGAGCTCATTTTCTGTCACAGTGACAAAAAGACACAGCACAAAACAAAGCCACTTTTAGGGCCTGAAGTAGCTAACTGAAGATACTTTTAAGGAGTAATAAATCTTCATGGGGAAGAAAAGGATTCACAGAAATTAAAAATAGGGTTCTTGGACAGATAAGAGCCCTCGGGAGCTTAGAAGCTGTTGCTGAAAAGGAATCTTGGTGGATCCAAACAGGTTCCTTAAAACAACTCTTATCAAGTACTATTAAATAGAAAACTCTTTAGCTCGGTATAGTAACAATCCTAATCATAATAGACTGATCCCAAAGAAACACTTCTGCCACACAACTCAATAATCAGCATATGCCTGCAACTAGAAACATCTTTTTATGCAAGCACTTGGGCTTCAGTCCTGCAAAAATTTAAATATATCAGTCTAAGTAGACCTACAGATCTCTGTGGAAGTCTGTAGAGTTTATCACACACATAAAAGCTAACACATATTTATAAGTCTTGCAGGATAATTGCTTTTGGCAGAATATAAATAACATTGCTCTAATGTGTTTCAGCATCATGGTCTCCTGCTTTAGGAGCCAGACATTCTGGTGAAGCCTGTCATTCTTCATATAAAGAGTGGCAGCTGCATAGCCCACAGAGACATTTAAACTTCTCTTTGCATTTTCTTTAAAGTTTCAGAATAGTGTTTGGGCATTCTTTAAAAGTGGCAAGAAAGCTAACAAGTGTAGCTGATAAAAACTGCCTAAAAATGCTTACTAGTGCCATGGATACCACTGGTAAGACTAAAAGAAATTCTTAGACAAACTGGCTTCCAACACTTCCAAACAGTACATCAATTGGGCTGTGGAGTTTACTAAGTATTTTTCCAGAACCCAATGCACTGGGCAACAGGGCAGTAACTTAATAAGAGAAGCGGTCTTAATAAAAGACTCTAATGTTCAATGTAGTATACACTTCAATGAAAAAACCTGAAAATCTGTTACAAGAAGAACTTTCAAACGGCAAGACAGGCACCTGAAATAATTTTAGAAACTTAATGCCAGCAGTTTGCCTAATTGATTTTTAAATGCACACCTAAAACTAGACCTTGGATTTCTTTCCTTGTCAGTCAGTCTTTATTGTTTCAGCATTGTCTTGCTGTCTCTACTGCCTTTCATTTTAACTTTAAGCAAGGATAGACTTGAGCAAAGAAAAGGAACTTTGGTAACTGTCAATGCCACTGAGAATTAAAAGAATGGTATTTATCACTTCCTGCAGTCATTACTGCTTCTGCAAGCCCCACTGGAATGGCAGACCTGTCCTAGCAGAAAGTCCAGCTCAAATAAGGGAAAGGAATTAATATATTTTGTAGACATAGCCCTTACAGCAGCTTTACTTTTGCCCTTCCACACACCTTCCCCTTATTTTCATTTGATACCTTCATCTCTCTAATACCACCTTGAAAAAAACAAGAGTTTCACTGAAGACACAGCATTGAGATTTTACAGCTGAGAGTTTGTTGCATGCAACAAACCCAGACCTGATGCAATTTAGTTCTAGTCCAACAACACTAACAGCAATGAGGGGGGAGAAAGGTAATTTAGAATACTCAGCAGCTGTCTCAAACCTGTATGATTTCACATTTACAGTTTGTATTGCCTTGGCACAAATAAACAGAATTTCCTTGAATTCAACTTATTTTCATTAAACACATTTTGTTGTGTACAAAAGTGACAGACCTACATTTAAATGGAACACACAGATAAATGTCAAAGTATCTACCTAATTTCTAATCAATAAATCCTTTGCACTTCAATTACATCTAGTGTAAAACAGCATCTTAAAAAGCCAATCAAACAAACAACAAACCCACCCACTTTGCAAGTATTAATGAATGAGCCTTGATTGAATGGAGACTGAAGGAAGGTGACACAGGCCATCCTCTCTCTATTTCATGTGGCTCTTGTTCAAGGCCAAAGCCCAGGAGCACCAGCACCTTCCAGTCCCTTTCTCTGTCTGCTAAAACACTACTTTAGCATCAGAAAGTATGCAGTTGACACTGACATGACCATAAATTCAATGCATTTCCTGACAAAATTGAATTGCTAAGTTCTCCCCTACAATATCATGTTTCATTTTCCCCTCATCACCTTACTCACATGGTTCTTGTGAAACAAACCATTGCAAGATAATATAGTACTCATATTGTATTTGTGATGCTCTTGAAACACTGTGTGCAGATATTAATTGTATCTGTGAAGACCTTCAATACATACTGAGTTTCTCAAACATTTTGAAAGGGAGACTTCCAAACTCCCAAAAAGGAGAAACTGTAGCTGACCCCTCCTGTAGTTTCCAAACAGTTCTGAAGCATCATCTGTCTCATAAAAACTTGCCCAAAGCATTTCAAACCACAGATCTGTTTTATCATTAAAAAGCAAACAAGTGAGCTTTTAAGTTCAGTGGATTTTAAATACATCTACTCCCACTCTCCCTTCATTAACTGATTTCAATGTAAATTTGCTTTAGTTACTTGAAGAGCTGACTATTAACTACATAGAGACAAAGTTATTTTTTGTGTCAAAAGGACAGCACCAATACTATTCTATTTAGCGAAACTGGATTTCTCAGTGTTGATAAAATGCAGGGCATCAATGGAATTCTTTTTTATTTCTCTTTTAAATGGCTCCTTTTCTTATGCAACTGTAGCTTATTCTGAAAGACTTCACAGGTTAACAGAAGTATCTGAAAAAAACCAAAACAAACCCAAACAGAAACCCCAAAACTGTTCTGAAGAGTTAAGTATTTCAAATAATGTAGTCTATCAAAACCCATTAAAACAAACACACCCCTAGCATGTATTAGTTATATTATTACAAATCTTCATACTCCCTGAGAGAGGCGGCATTTGAAAAGAAATTCATACTTAAAACACCCATAGAATTATGAAGATTTGCTTGTGAGTCCTGTGAGTACCCTTTCTTGCATAGTTTTACAAATGAGCAGCAACTTCCAGACCCTTCTGAGTCGCAGATAAACAATTTTATGCAATCCCAAATAATATGATTAATATTGAATTCAGCTTAACTCCTGGGGATCTTGAAACCTCACCTGATACCAGACTCAATCACGAGACTGGGCAACTGCTGCTGCAAGGCTAATATTGAAATGAGTAAAGCACACATTTTCCTCTGTGAAGAAAATGGTATACCATGGAGCTCGAGAAACTGAAGATTAATGAAGAGAAGTTTTATCATTAGGAAAAAACAAAGCTTAAAAAATGATGGACAGAACTAATACATAATCCTCTCTACCTCTGCTGTGAGATACTAGAGCAATTTCTGATCGTGCTCTCATGGAAGTTAAAGGCATACGAACACTACTCAACTATTTAAAGTGTTGAGAAGTATCCATCTAAGCTTCTTATGATCTACTGGAATATTGCATGAAAAAAGGGTTAGACTAAAAGATCTTCCTACTTTTTGAGCAGCACTGTTATTGACAAAGGACATATCCCAACGACAAACAGAAGCAAATGCTGACAAAATTATTTGCAGAACTACAGTAAGAACTCATTGCAGAGGAAAGCAAAAACAATCCTTTGAAGAACACCATTTTCCAGGGTAATAAAGATAACAGAAGTCATATCTTACTGTAAACATGATACAACCATTTTTTATTTTTTTTTTGTAATGATAACAGTTTGAACAGCATCTTTCAATTCAATCATTAAGGTTTATTATGTAGACAAAATAAGGGAATGTTTGCCTCAGTCAAGGGGTAACAATATAAAAAAAATATCCCCTCTCACCAGATACACTCTAGATCGTAGATATTAGTGCTGTAACTGGGAAACGAGTGTTATGTTTTCTCCACTGTAAAATATGCAGCTATAAGTTCGCAAAGAAACAAAAAATGTAGAAAGTAGATAATTTATATCACAGGATAGTACAATTTCTGCACTATCTGATTGTAATTGCCCTTAAAACTGTGAAATAATCTCAGAAGAGCTGACCAAAAGCTCTTGAGAAGTGACACTTGTTCCTTTGCCATGTGAAATTTAATTAGGGTATCTCTTGCAACTTCTTTACTGAAATGATCTTTTTCTAAAGCACAATGCATAAATTTTCATCATCATGCCCTAACTGGTATATAAATTGATCAAAGCTCATTGTTTGCATACATTTAATAAAAGGAGCATGAGGATCTCAAAACTAACTTAAAAGCTCTTAACTCATCCATTGAGCTACAGTTGTGGGGATTAAGCTCAAGCAGCAAAGACTTGCCAAAAGGTAGAGAAGCCAATCCTGTATTTGCCAGCAGCTGCTCAGGCCTAAAAAAACAGCTGAAATAACAGACTTGGTAAACTTATTTCCAGTTATTCCTGAAGTTTAATCCATACATTTTGATTTTGTTCAGAAAAGGAGACAGACCTGTAACTGTAGTTCTACTTCAGGAAGATTTGTTTGCAGATATCAAAAAAAGTTGAAATTTCTGCAGCAAAGAAGTGACTCAACATTGATTTTCGACATTTCTGTAATGTCTTCTTTCACTGCTGAAAGAAGGATGAACTTGTAGGCTGTGGGAAGCATTCTGTCTTTCTACAGCAAAGGAAACACATGTTTTTATTTGGGTTATGTTTTTATTGTTCCAGAGCAGTAAAACAGGCTTCTTGCTAGCATTGCTCAAGGGTAAAACCCTGGTATTAAGACCTGTAAGGGTGTTCAGTGGACCAGTGAAAACATCTCAAAGAAACGCTAACCAGTGCCTTATTTTCCAGAGAAGCTTTTCAGGATAAGTGATACAGAGAAATACTTAGAAAAAATGCTTCCTAAAAATGCTAAAACCAAAACAAAACCTAAAAGGATGGGTCTCTAAAAGCCAACACACTTCAAAACCTGGAAAAGATTTACTGTTTTCAGTAGTAACAAAACAATTGAACAAATGAACAAAAAACAAAAAAACCAACAATGACACAATCAACAAATAACTAAGTCATTCATGCAAACCCTGCAGTTTTAAAAAGGTGCAGCAGAGAAAGAAAGCTAATTAGAGAAGCTTTTTCAGGTTCTCTCTAACTAAGCTTATCAGTTTTCCCCTAGTTAACCACAACTTACTCCAGAATAAGGAGAATGAAAGGTCCCCACTGGAAATTATACTATTCTAAACTACAGTACTCTAAATTCATGTCTCATTCTGGAATAGCTTATTTGAATAGACCTGTTCTTCATCCACAATTCAACTAATAAATGAAGACAAGCTCATGTTTTTTGACCTTGCTTCAGGGGAATGAATATGGACACATTCTCCTTTTGCAGAATTTGCAGGTGGCTATAACTGAGAAATGAAAGCTAGTGAATTCATGCACCATCAGCCTAGGGAATTCAAAGAAAAACAAAATCAGGTTTGGATCAGTGACAAACATACAATGTGCTTGCCCAAGAATCTTCTTTACACTATGCAGAACACTAAGTATATGAATGATACTTAAAAAGCATGATGTGATAAGGCAACACTACTTCAACTTCTGAAACTATTACCAAAAAGTCGTCTTCAGCACTCAGACAACCTGGAAACAGAGAAGAATGTAAAAAGATAAGAAGATTTCCTCAGCCTGCCTGCAGTCAAGAGGCTGAGGTGGAGGTATGGTCACAGACTCAGTTCTCAGTGCCCAGGCAGAAGCTTAACTGATTTCTGCAAATCCTCCATTACCTAACGCGGGGTTGTTAACATGCACGATTCTTCTCCATCACCATAGTAACAAAGCACGTACATTTTAAGGTGCATATGGGGGCTCTTCTAGAGGATGTGTCAAGTTGAATACAGCTAGGACAATATAAGATATTTTAAGCTAGCCCCGTTCAGTACAAATACAGAAAGCATGAAAGTACTGTGCTAGAGATCATCACAAGACTGCTCAAGCAGTCGTTACACATCCATTAAAAAGTCTTCTGGAGGCTGAAAGAAGTAGGAGATGAAAATAAGATTCTGTCAAGACACTTACAGGCCTTAATGCATTCAAACAGCTGTGTAATAATGGCCTGATTTTACACACACTTAACTTCTTCGGGAACCACAGAGCATAGTATAGTAAAAGATCTTGTGAACAACAC
Organism: Scytalopus superciliaris; assembly: GCA_013400415.1. Lineage (NCBI taxonomy): Eukaryota > Metazoa > Chordata > Aves > Passeriformes > Rhinocryptidae > Scytalopus > Scytalopus superciliaris. The sequence goes on along the minus strand of VXBX01000125.1, from coordinate 7,126 downwards.
AGTTTACCTACAAGTCACCCAGTCTGCCCTTCCCTGCCTCCAAAAAACAAACAAACAAAAAAACCCAAACCCCAAAAGATTTACTGATTAAGAAATGACAAGCAACCCATATTTTAATTTCAGTAAGAGCTGCAAGTACTTTGCACTTACATGGCTGAAGTATGACACTATTTCTGTAGGACACAAGTGACACCACAGAAACCCTTACAACTGGGTGCCTCCACAGCAAATAAGCCCACATATGTCGACAACCAACCCCTAACAAACCTGTCAGAACATTGTTTTACCTTTCAATATTAGTATTTATAGAATTTTAACACTTATTAAGATGCAATCTTCAATTACACAGCACCCCCTGTGCATGATCAGAACGTGGAGTCCTCCTCTCTGGCACAGGAGGAGCAGCAAATGAGGCAAGTGTCTGAAAAAAAAAGAAAATAGGTATTTCCTAGTGTTGAAGGCTTGAGAGCAGAACCCAGGCCATCTGAATACATGTCTGCATATGCCTTGCTATCAAAAATCATCAAAATTCATACTCCCTGGCCACATGGATTGTATCTGCACAATTTCAGCTCTCATGCCCAAAAATTCTCGAGCATTTCATTTTACAACTCTGCATTCCCTTGACATGCTCATTATGTACTATTGGTACCAGCAATCTATTTCTTTTACAATTTTTTTTCTTAAAAATATTGCAAAATTAGAAATAGCAACTCCAAATTTTACTGAATCATCATCATCAAACATCAGTAGCACAGATCAGTATCACCTGAACCCCAAGTGGAACTTGTAATGAGATACAAATGGCTCCCCTCAAGAAGGCACAAACAGCAGTCTGTTCTACTAGGCAACTTCCAAATTATACTCACTCCTAAAGCAAGCAAAGACCAGTGATTATCAACAACTAGTGCTTAAAACCATACAGCTTTGGTACATAAGGTCATCTACTTACACAGATTAAAAAATGCCTCAAGATTCCCCAATTTAAATGTATAGGCCTCAACTCTAAATCCTCAATTAGCTTCTTTACATATTTTAAAAATTGTGTTCCTATTCAAGATTCAACATATATCAGCTTCAATCACATGCTTCAATATTAAGGTGTGCTGTGCTGGGATTCAGAGTAAGCACACCATGCACAGAAAGAAATACCCAGGACTCAGAATCATTTATCATATCTGAGAGGTTTAAAAGTTCTTAGGAAGCTACATAAAAACTTCTGAATCAGAGCAGGTTCTGTACTCTCACTTTTCACTACTCTTACTTAATTCTTTCAAAAGGTTAAAGAGAGAGAAATAACTTCTGCCCTCAAGGTTTATACCATTTCACCAAAACAGGTCTGCACAATTTCTGAAAGAAAAATTGCCTGGCAGGAATCCTCACTGACAGCTGTATCTTACCAGTCTGGGGTTATTTACAGAAGACAGCTAGACTCAGAAACAATTTTTAATAAACCTGACACTAGTTTTAATTAATGACTTGTTTCATGAATGAAATTCTTGATGCTTCTCGTTGGTATGGTTATTTGTTCACAGCATTTGACTTCACTTAAAACTGAAATAAATCAGTTTCATTTTTGCTTTGATAGACTTCAGTATAGCAAGTGGTGAGCAGGAGTCAAAGAAGGGTAATTGTCAACAGTTGTCGGATCATCTTGGGGAAGACTTATTTATTTGGTACTGCTTTTCTCAAGTTTCTTAAAGGAAAAAAAAAAAGATAACTCTTTCATAGACTTTAATGACACCTGCTCTCCCAAACCATTCAAGCCAAACACCTGGGTCACAGAATTTTTTCTGGTGTTCTGAATAGATGCATGTTAAACTCACTGTAACAGAATTAGACTTCCTCGCCGAATTAAAATATCACAAACCACAGTATTCAAGACACAAAAATTAATACAACATGTGGAGGG
>VXBX01000124.1:0-52462 GCA_013400415.1 Scytalopus superciliaris | reverse complement strand
CATTTATTGTTGTCCAGAAATCATCATCAACAAAGTATTCAATACTCATAAAACTACAGATCCTGTAAAATGACTCTATAATAGACATCCCACGGATTTACAGCTCTCTTGTGACTCTTGTTTGATATCCTATCCTAATAACCACTTATACGTAATCAGATGAAATTTATGTAACCTCATCCATGAAACGGGCCATGTGAATGTTTCTCTATTATTGCCTCCATAGCTCGCAGACTATAAAACAGTTGATAGTAATTCTATGCAAAAACAAATTACTGTTCTAACAATAGAAATCTCAGTGGCTTTGAAATAAGTCATTTCAAAATATAGCAGCACTTAGATCTAAAGAAGTACTTTAGGGACAGAAAATTTGTTTGCTGAACTGTTTTCCCACTAAATTAGTCATTGAGTACTTTGTTCTGGGGGAAAAAAAAAAGGAAATTAGTTNTTTTTTTTTTTTTTTTTTAAATACAAACTAATTATTTACATTATCCTCTCCCATTCTGAATCATCATGAATCCAACTACTGAAGTCCAGTGTAGGTTCAAGGACTGTGCAGATCTAAACTCCTCCAAGTATCATAGTCATCAAGACACAAATAAATTGTTTCGTGTAGCACTGTTAATCTAATTTTAAATTCAGGAAAAAAAAATAACAATCAGTATTAAATAATAGTATTTCCTCTTTTCATGAGCCAAGACATCATGATTCCTTTGAACGCAATAAAAATTGAAATTTATTTTATATTCTGTTTGCTCAAATGCAAAAGTAGTTGTTTTTGCTCATGCCATACCAAGTCTCAGGTTTGAATCTGAAGTTCTAGCTCTATCCAGGAATAAGAAGTGTTTATTAGACAAACGGGTTTTTTGTTTTTTGGTTTTGTTTTTTTTTTTTTTTAATAAGAGATACTAAATAGCAGAAACATCTATACAAAAGTGTAATAATTATTTAATTGTATGTAAGTAAAGAATTATTCCAGTGGCAAAATTGCTCATAAGTTTCCACACAAAAGGGAGAAACTTTATAAATTAAAATAGGAAAATTAAAGACACAATCATGTGTCTGCAATTTTCACTGCACGGGTAGTGTAAAAGATAAGGTTTGAAAGTATAGTGTGTCACCCTTAAACAGTAAGGTCTAAACAGTATTTTAATGGTGCAGAGTTCTAAATGTGATCTCCTATGTCTTTTTGTACCCTTGGATACTCTCAGTAATAGGATCTCCCTCAAAGCCTTTTCAGCACCATAGGATTTCTTTCTGCCCCACTAAGACTTCTCTGTGATACTGGATTGCTTTTGGATCACAGTAGGGATGAAAGATCTTGAAACAGAATGAATAAATGAACGTGCAAACTTTAAAGAATTCAGGCCTTTGTGTCTTAATGTGACACAAACTACTGGTTTTAAAATTGTCCCCTGGTATGAGTAACTTTTCCATCATTTCTCTGTGCTACAGCCCAAGGATCTATGCAAACTCAGAGCTTTATGCTGATAAATTACTGCATTCAGTTCTCATAAGAAAATGCATCTCTCTTCAGAACTTCACAATGCCTCATGAAATCTGCCAAGACTTAACATTTCCATTCTCTCAAGCCCCAAAGGAATTTGCTGTTATCAATAACTATTTCTCCCCTTTGTTTTTAACATTTCTGATTTAAAAGTACAGATTTGTTTGGCACTTGGACTGTACAGTTTGAAGTTGGCCTGTAAAAATGCCATTTATTGTTGTCCAGAAATCATCATCAACAAAGTATTCAATACTCATAAAACTACAGATCCTGTAAAATGACTCTATAATAGACATCCCACGGATTTACAGCTCTCTTGTGACTCTTGTTTGATATCCTATCCTAATAACCACTTATACGTAATCAGATGAAATTTATGTAACCTCATCCATGAAACGGGCCATGTGAATGTTTCTCTATTATTGCCTCCATAGCTCGCAGACTATAAAACAGTTGATAGTAATTCTANATTACTGTTCTAACAATAGAAATCTCAGTGGCTTTGAAATAAGTCATTTCAAAATATAGCAGCACTTAGATCTAAAGAAGTACTTTAGGGACAGAAAATTTGTTTGCTGAACTGTTTTCCCACTAAATTAGTCATTGAGTACTTTGTTCTGGGGGAAAAAAAAAAGGAAATTAGTTTGATAAAATGGTTAGACTCCCAAATTTATGCTCCTTAAATAAATCCTGTACTATGTTGCTTTCACAGCTGCCCAGAAAGAATATTTTTAATTTGCATCTCAGTATCAAATGAAAAATGTTTTGTCACACTGTTTAGAGGGCAGCCAAATATATCACACTGCTTTGAACTACTTCAGGGAATTAACAACCGTGTCTTGTACCTATGAGAGTAATATGGATATTTGCAGACCTAGTGTTAAGTTGTTTTACTTAATTTTGCATATTGTAAGGTATTTATTACTGATTAAGTTGATTTTTTTTTCTGCAAATCCTGTGTCCATCCTACTTAATGACTGAGACATGAAATAATAAGAGCAATTAAACTAAACAATATGCAGGAATCAACATGATTTTTATGAAACAACAAAATGAGCTGTCATCTTGTCACATAATTTTATTTATTTATATTCATTGTTGTTAAACAGATAAGAGTTGAATACATGTTTTCTGATTCCAAATTGCCTATAATTTTAGTACTGCATTCATTGCTTATGATTCTGTGCTCAGAAGCAATTGCTTAGTTAAATTCACTTTATCATTCTGTCTTCCCTCAGTTTGACTCGACTTTAATTTTTGCTGTAATATGATTTTTATCTGTAGAGTTACCAAAGTTTAGAATCTTAATATGTTTTTATATGGTAACTGAAAAAGCATATATCATACTATGTTTTTTCAATAGCATGAGGCAGGCTCTTGGCAAGAATTATTGTTCAATATTAAGCTCTATACAACTTCAGTAAGACAAAGGAAGGCTTTTCATCTGTTCACTCAGCTACCAGATTATTGCAGTTACAATCTGAAAGAGTTTGTAAGTGTGTAAGGAACAGCATGGGACCAAAGCCAGCTAGCCAATACTAAATTTGAGAAAATTTTCTTTTTTTCCTATTACATGATTGCTACCTGCTATATGTAATTTTACTTTTTCTCAGTAGCCGATTTGTTACATTTGTATGTACACAATAATTTTGAAGAGATAGATATTAATACTGACAAGTGTTCAAATTCTGACAACCACATTACATGAATTCTCCCAAGTTACACTCTATCACAGAAAAAAAACCACAACCAACCAACCAAAAAAACCCCTTACATTATTTATGATATTTGGATTCCATTAGTTAAATTTCAGCTCATCTCTTGCTATTTGAATCATGTAAAATTATATAAACTCAAGTAAATTTTATTAGACATTCTTGCTGGAAATGCCAAGAAACCATGTTATTTTCATAGAAAAGCCCATAGTTAACTTCAACTTAACACTAAAAATAAAAAACTGCAAAGAAACTAAACTCAGCATTTTGTAGAGTGCAGATAACACCTATACCAACATATAATGCTCTGTCTACACTAAACATTGAGTGGTTGTTTTGCTGTAATGTTATTATGTTATTTTGGGAAAGATAGAAACGTAAGTAAGCTAGTACCTGCCAGTGCTACAGTTGTCACTTGCAACATTTGCAACACTTATTGAATATTAATAGCACACTGCCATTTATGCACTTAGCTCTTGCTCCATATTTATGTCACTACGTGCCTTTCTGGTTTTTTGTGTGTTTTTTTTTTTTTTCATTAACCTCAGACAAAATATTTTAGTTCAGTTTTGAAATACAAGTAGCACTTTGGTTTCAGCTGAATAAAATATATTTGTTCTGGTTGGTTGTACCTCTGATATACCTGCAATGAGACATGCGGTCCAGTGTTTAGGCAGGAGTCTCGTGTTCACGTGTCTGAGCAACTGGTAAAACTTCTGTCATGGAGAGAGAAACAAAGAGAATTTTTCTCCTTATTGATTTCACTATACTACCAAATAATCTTTTGGGAAGTTGTATTTGGAGTCATGCTTCTCAGGACATGAGAGGGGGAAATACTAACATTGCTACTGCTCTGATTAAGCAAATACAAATATGGGTTGGGTAGCATGACAGCATTACCTGTTTCTGTGAATGATGAAAGACACAAATGGAACAGTTTGTGGTGCAAAATGATGAAATTAGTATGTATAAAAGTAGATTTTAGGATTACAAACAGTACATAAGAGTTTGCCTCTGTCTCCTTCCTCCTGACACATTTTCTTTGCTCTGCCAGGGTCTCCTCCATGGGCTGCAGGGGCACATCCTACTCCACCACCATCTTCTCCATGGACTGCTGGGGAATCTCTGCCCCAGTGCCTGGAGCACCTGCTCCCCTTCTTTCTTCACTGACCTTAGTTTATTTCTTATGCTTTTGTCCCTCATTCACCTCTCTGCTGTGCAGCACTTTTCGCCTTTCTAAAACCTGTTTTCCCCAAGGCACCACACCCTTGGCTGCGGGGCTCAGCCCTGCCCTGCGGTGCCCTACACTGGGCAGCCCTGGCTACTCTGCACAGAGGAACCTGCAGACCCCGCTGCACCCAACAGAGTATATTATTGTACAGAAAGTTGCGGCCCTGAGGGGAAGGTCGGGGAGGGAAAGAAAGGGACACACTCCGGGGAGCGAGGTTGGTGCTGCCTAGGCGAGCACGAGGAAGAAAGAGCTTTATTCCAAACGCTACAACTTAAATAGGGTCGGGGGGCTGGGGCCTGATCCCAGGAGCACCCTGGGAAGGTTTCTGGGAAGGGTCTGGGCAGGACCCAGCCATACAAGGCAAGATTCTTCAAAACTGGGAACAGAGAGGCAGGTGATACAATATAAGGGAATGCTACCCTGCTGCAAGCAGGGACAAATCAGAGATGGGTTACATAGAAGTTTCCAGCAGGGACACACAGTGAAATAAAGAGAATGATAAAATCCTCAAACTTCGTACAGATTTCAAACTGCAAAACAGTCCTTAACATAGCAAGAGTCCATACAAACACAGCAAACAGTTCTTAGCACAGATCTGTGCTGCTTTCCACAGCTAATTTCTCTTCTCTCCTCCAACAGAAAGTGTAATTAAAAGTGTAAATAAAATTTTAAAATTCATTACTTGCAAATTCAAAATTCTAGCAAAGAAAGTTTTAAATAATAGTAAGGGATATATATACTATTACAAACTAAAACAGTGGGGGCTTTCTTTTTTTCCTTTTTTTTTTTTTTTAATTTTCCTGATTTGGTAGTATATTCATCACATTGCTTTAACTTATCCTATTTTTTTATTTTTAATTAAGAAGTTAAAGTATTTTCTCAACATATAAAAAATACACCATTGAAAACATTTGAAAACTCCAGAATGGTAAAGGGACAAAATATTAAATTGGTAACATCTCCAGTCAGAATATCAGCTATATAACTGTGTTATATTTCCTTGTGTGTGTGTTTGCAATTATTTGAAGTCACATTCTGAACTAGTGGGTGGTAAACACTAATGATGAAAATAACTAGAGGACAAGGAGTCTTAGTGGAAAACAGAATGAAAAACAAACTCTTCAAGGCTGATGCCTGAAACATGCAGAGTTCAGGTAAGACAATGAGATATGTAAATGGTTCATTAACTACAAGACATCTGAGTACATGTTTTGATCTGGCCCACCCACACTAAACATACAGGTTAGCCAACATAGTAAACTTACACCTCATTTACACTTCTTAGGGTTCTTTGGGGCAAACCCGCCTCCTGGTACAATTTAGGCTATCCTCTCAACTTTTATAGTTGTTCACAACTCTAAGAAACCACAGCAAACCACTGAAGTTACAGAACATCACATGGTTCCTGCTGCATGTTCTTTCTCCCATAGGATATTAAATCCCGGAAGTAACAAGAGTTGCCATAACATATTCGGTGTTCCTTCTGAGGCTTTGGTCTAAGTAATAAATTATAAGCCACCAAGGTCTGCAAGACTGGAGGATTTCTTTTCCACTACTGGCACAATAGAAAGCAGCTAGAAAGAGAAACCAGAACATGGTTGTCTTTAGTTTGAAACTGAAAGCCAGCCATTTATCATAATCTCAGAGTTGCGAAGGTGCAACTTTTATGATAATTTTGTTACCTTCCTTTCATTTGTTGAGTATTCATTCTTATGTCCAAAAGCTCATGATACCTCTTGTTCTTCAGTTACTTGGGCTTTTTTATGCTTTTCACACAAGAATAGAAGAGAGCAATAAAAATACTGTTGTGTATGTGAAGATAAATGGCATATTTATGGTAAGAAAAAAATTGTCTCTGGTGTAGACTTACTCAAAGAAATAAACTGTGAAAGAGTGAAATAGAAATTACATACTGAACTAGTTTTAACTCAGAGCAGGGGGAAAGAAATATAGATCAAACAGTCAGGATTTTGTGATAAAGACCCTCTCCACCACCACTATTAAGGTAAACATTCATACAGGTTACTTTAATAAAGGGCAAACTAAGTAAAAAAATTTACTTCTTTCTTTATTTGAACAGATACTTGTTCACAACGTATATATGAAATTGTTTATAAGACCATATTATATGCTTAGACTATATTTCTTAGGCTATAGTTTAGTCAACACAGCTAATAAGAGATTTGACTAAAATGATTAGGTGGGTTTTTTTCATAAACATATTTGGTATTTATATTGCTAAAACTGGGAATTACATCTAAATTGTAAAAGAATCTCAGCAGACATGAGCCCTAATTACCTTAAAGTTTTACACAGCATTGTGAAAGAAATCCTTATTTACAGTGAAATTATGCATTGTTCACATAGAGAAGGTATATAGGTCCGTAATATCTTTTAACATTAAGAATTATATATTTCCTTTCCAGACTTTACAAGCCTGCCTATGACCAACCAATCTAATACACCATACCCAGGGTCTACTTTGCATTTGAATAGCCTAGTTTGTTACAAAGGGATACAAAAGCAAAAGACCTTTTAATAGATTCACCTGCAATTCTGGAAAATTATAAATAATTAATTACTGGTTTCATAATGCAAAATTTGCAACTGAATTGAACAACATATTTAAAGGCCATACAAGTGTATTTACTTTGATGTTTCAGTGTTAGTCCGTGCACAGGCAAAGTCAACAGATTGCCAGGATAAAAGGATCTTATTTCTTGTGGATTAGAAGTAAGGTTTTTTTATCTGAAGAATTATTTATGAAACTCATCCAACAAATAAGGAAATTATTGATTCTTACATTTTTTTTTTTTTTTTAAAGAATGCACACTGTAAATGTTTCATAAATCCAGCAAAAATAAATAGGGAAATTCATTAACAGTTAACCTGATCTAAGTTCAATTAAATTATATTTTATCAAAATTAATTGTCCATCTTGTCCTTTCTATTCATTCACACATACAGATCTTCAAACGTAATATCTGACTCTTCAGTGTACACTCATTAATGTATTGTTTATTTTTAAACTTCCTTATGTTTACATTCATGATCGTTCCAAGACTTGAGTTTAGTAAGAAAGTTTTCCAGTATATCATAGGCTCTTACTCACCCAGTTATGCATCATCTGAACTCCTCTGTCAAATATGTATTGAACAATAAACACTACTTTGACTACCATTCATTATCTCTAGATCTGTGAAGAAATATTAGCTGTGACAGAACCTTTCAGTCTGAGAATTCAGTTGAAGAGGAGATTTAGGGTGCCAACAGACAAGTGACATGTCTGAAGGACCATGGAAAGTAATAGCAATTACAAGTGGAGAGAACAAAATAAATTACATGTTGACACAAAGTAGAGTTGAGAAGCAAATTACTGGGAAAGAGAAGACTGACAGTATAGGCAGAGCTTGAAATGAGTGTAAGGACTTTTCTAAGGTGGTGTTTTATAAGCACAGCAATGGACAGCCAGGAGAATTGAAACTGAAAAAAAGAATTATTATGAATTGAAAGGGTGAATAGCTGAATAGACAGAATTAGAAGGGGAGGATGGGAAGAAATACTGAATCAGGTGGTGTTCTAAGTTGAAATTGGAAAACATCTGAACGATGCAGGGAGATGATGTTTTATGGGTAGGTGCCAAGAAAAGCATTCTCAGTATTGATGGAAAAGAGATGGGTGAAGTAGTTGCACAATAGTATTATCATTGGGTCAGCTTCTCAGTAAAATAGTCAGAATAAAATGACTGCAACAAAGGCAACTGCTCATATATAACAATATTTTTTAGGGAAATTAATGTTCGTTTGTCAGTGAAAATGTTATCTATTAGGATATCCCTGCTAAAATATAAAGATTTAGACTCTTAATTAATAATTTAAATAAAGTAAAGTAATGCCTATGTGTACGGTATATATGATAGTTTTACAATTCTTATATGTCGTGTTTTATTTTAATGTTGTACTTATTGATAGGGGAAAGTCTTCACAGTATAAAATGAGACATATTAGTAGCTTTATTTCTGAGGTGGTAATTCTAGTTCTAAAGTTGTCATGGGAGAAAACATACAGGTGACAAAAATTTTTGAATGGTAAGAAAAATGAAAAAACTATTATAAAAATTGTTTGGGTTTTTTTTTCAAAAGAAAAGTATACAGGTATTTTGTTTTAATAATCTGAGATTTTATAGTGTTCATGATACAGCTTTTCTTCAATGCTTCAGTTGTACTTGCTTCAATGCTGAATAAACTGCATCTCCTAATTTCCCATAAATCCTCTGATAATTCATATAACCAGCAATGCACCATTTTCTTTAGAGAGAAATAAAAAGTGGACCAGCTAAGTGATTATTTGTCAGGCTGCCAGGATAACAATATGTTACCTGCTTTGTGCATACCAATAATGTGAATGTATTCCAAACAGTTAGATAAATGTATATTAGTTCACAAGGATTTTTTGATCCATTTTTTTCAGGTCCATTTCCTATTCAGCCCAGGTTTATCAGGCATCTCAGAAATGCTTTCTATGTGATTACCTTGCAGTTGTATTTTCTAGTAACTATCTCCTTTCTTTTTTCTCAGCTTTAATGAAAGTACACACTATACTGAACAGTCTTATAGGTTTGTAATTATCCCTTCAATTTTTTTCATTTTTATATCTCTGTTAAAGTTTGTTTTTTTCCTTTGAGATGAATATTTTGAAATACTTTGAGATAAATACTTTTAAATACTTTGAATATCATGCTCATATTCTGCATACTGTACTTGTGCTAAACAACAACATATTCCTTGAGCAGTATCATTATACCAAATATTTTGGTAAGGTATTATTTTTTTCGGCATAAGCAAGAACAGAAGTTTCTTGACTTAAATTGAAAATATTAGGGAATTATGGAAAAGACAGGTTTTGAAATACTGAGTTCTTATTTCTCAACACTGAAGAACACCAGTTATCAACTCTTCTCATGCAGTCTTTAAATTTTAGATTTTTTTTTAGTACTGTCATGTGAGTGAAATAAATAATGTTTTTAGTGTATGTGAAATAATTGACACCTGGAAATGCTATGGTGGAAATATGTCTATATATATGCTGTATAAAATATTCTACATATTAGAATAGGAATATATTATGATTTATAATATTTCTGTTTCTTATGATCGTATATATGTGTTCATACAGTCATATGCTATATAAAATATTTAATATGTAATATGATGAAACTTATATATTTTTTTAATTACACAATATGTAAATATTGCAGCCAGACTGGAACATTGGAACATTCCAGCTCACTGGAAAAAGGGAAACATAATGACCATTTTAACAGGGTCATAACATAATGACCATATTAACAGGACTCTGGGAACTATCGACCAGTCAGCCTCACCTCCCTGTTCAGTAAGATCATGGAACAGATTGTCCTGGAAGATATGTCATAATGTCTGGAAGACAGAGAGGTACTTAGAGACAGCTAGCACGGCTTCACTGAGGGCAAATTGTGCCTGGCTAATCTAGCGGCCTTCTAAGGTGAAGTAACAGCATCAGTGCACAAGGGAAGAGCTACGGATATTGTCTGCTTGGAGTTCTGCAAGGACTTGGATACAGCCCCGCACAACATTCTTGCTTGTACAATGCAGAGATATGGGATTAATGGATGGACTGTTAAATTGTTAAGGAATTGGATGGATGGCCACACCCAAAAAATTGCAGTCAATGTCTAAATGCAAAACACTAACAAGTGTTGTCCTTCTAGGACCTGTACTGGGATCAGTGCTTTTTGATATCTTCATTAATGACAGAGATAATGGGATAGACTGCAGATGAAACCAAGCTGAGTGGTGCCTGGATAGGCTTGGGGAGTGGGCCTGTGTGATGATCATAAAATTCAACAGGCCAGGTGTAAGATCATGCACCTGGGTCAGGGCAATCCTCAATATAAACACAGACTAAGGGATTAACTGATTTAAAACAGCCCTGCAGAGAAGGACCTGAGGACACTGGTGGATGAAATATTGGATACGTTCCAGCAATGTGTGTGTAGCCTAGAAAACCAACTGTATCCTGAGCTGCATAAAAAGTAGTGCAGCCAGCAGAGAGAAGTGATTCTCCCTGCTCTATTCCAGTTTTATGAGACCTCACCTGGATTACTGCATCCATCTCTGGGGTCCCAAACACAGTAAAGACATGTCCTTGTTACAGCTGGTCTAAATGAGGACCAAAAAATTTGTCACAGGAAAGAAATGGTCAGAGAATTGTGGTTGTACAGCCTGGAAAAGAGAAGGACCTGTGGACAACTTATTGTGACCAGTGTATAAAGGCAGCCTGCAAGGAAGATGGAGAAAGGTTTTTTACCCTGGGTACATAGTTATAGGACAAAGGGCAATGGTTTTAAACTGGAAGTGGGTAGGTTCAGATTAGGCATAAGGAAAAACACATTTTTATGATAAGGATTGTGAGTGATTGGATCAGGCTACCCAAAGGAACTGCATACAGTCCATGATTGAAAATGTTCAGTGTCAGGTTAGAGAGGGCTTTGAGAAACCTGTTCTATTGGAAGGTGTTCCTACGTATGGCAGAGGAGTTGCAACATGATTTCTAAAGGTTCCTTCCAACCCAAACCATTCTATGATTCTATATTTACCATATATTCTAGCATAATATGTTTTATAAATGTATGCCATATGGGCATACAGATATATTTAAAGGAAATTGACATAAATTCCAAGTTCCACTTTAGTGTTTAGGTACAAAGGTCATAGTCCTAAAAATCCACTTCTCAGCAGCTATCTAAACCTAGATGTATTTATCTTTCTAGCTGTCTCCCTTTTTAGCCCTAATCTTCCTTCCATGAGACATTGTACTCTGTTTCTGCATATATCCAGTAGCAACCTTTTACTGATTAAGTTGAATGGTCTTTTACCTTTCTTACAAAAATTTGAAACTGATTTATAAACCAACCTTCCTCCTTATGAGAATTTCTGGAAGGGTTTGAAAATGTTAATGTATTTCACCTCCAAACAAAACTTAAAGGAAATACTACACACAGAGCACATACAGATTCTCCCCCTATAGCAAATACACTAAATAGCAGGGAATCTCATAAAATACTCAATAAAAAATGGATCACCATTAAATGAAATACCAACTGTTTTGGTTTAACTCCAGTAGACAGCTAAGTCCCACACAGACACTTGTTCAGTCCACTTTGATGTGATGGGAAATTGAATCAGAAGGACAAAAGTGAGAAAACTCATTGCTTAAGTTAATGGCAGATTAATAGGAATTTAAAGGGAATTTATTAACTAATTCCTTTTGGCATGTGGAGATTCAACCATTAAAGAAGGGCTTCATCACATGTAAGGATTACTTGGGAAGACATCACTCTGAACACCTACCCTTCCTCCTCCTTCAGCTTGTATTGATGAGCACAACATGATAGGGCATGGGATATTCCTTTGTTGACTTGGAATTATCTGTCCTGGCTGTGTTCCCTCACAGCATCTTGTGCACCCTCAGTTGACTTGCTGGGTGGGGAAGGCTGAGAAACAGAAAAAGCCTTGATGCTGTGTAAGCAATGCTCAGCAATAGCAGAAGTTTTGGTATGTTACCAACTCTTTTTTTTGTCACAGAACCAAACCATAGGCCCATAAACGATTCTATTACAAAAATGAACTCTATTCCATCCAAAACCAATACAAACATAACTCAAAGAGATCAAGATCTGGATCTATCCTTCTGAATTTTCTAACTCTTGAAATACAGAAGGATGTTCACTCTTCTACACACAAAATAGATTGGAGGTATTGTGTATATACAAGTCAGGGGCTTCTATTTCATGCTGTGTTGTGAAACCAGAAGGATGTGGGACACTGGAGTAGAGCTCCTGCAGAGGCATGAGATTGATCATTGTGAGGGGAGCATCTCCAAGCTCCTACTGAACTTTTATCAACAAAAATCAACAAAACAAAACATATCAAGAAATATCTTTACCCTTTAAAAAGTGTTAAAAATTATAGACATTTTATAAAACCCCAAGAGGTACAACAAAGTAAAAAAATCTTGTGAAACATCTGAAAATAGTATTTAATATTCTCAACCATAATATTATATTCATGTTTGTAGACATTTAAAATATTCTCATTATAAAGAACATCATATTTAACAAGCTATGCTTCTACTTCCCCTTTTCTCTCCCTGCTTCAAATACCAGTGAACATCTTTGTATGAATATTGAAATCCTAATGTATTACTGTAGAAGTCCTTGTACAAAAGGCTGATACACTTCAAATCAAAACTAAATCGCATATAGGAGTTTCTAAGGACATAGATAAGGTTGTTCACTACCAGAGACAGACAAAAAGTGGAGTTGGTGGAAGAAAGAAGAGCAAAACTAAAGAATTTCTCAAAGAAACAGCTATAAACTGGCCTTTTTCCTCTATGGAGTGCAAACTCATTGCCCAGGTAATTCTCTGCTTTTCAACAGCCTAAAGCACTGAAGAAGATCTGAAGTGTCACTTAACACCATAAATGAGAGAGAGATATCTACTCCCATTTCAATTAGAGCTGGAGAGCCTACTCCGATTAACTTTAGTTGCCATCATGTTCTTATTAGAGACCTGTGACTCCTTCTTGTGTATATTTATTATATAAGCTCAGTCATATTGCTCTTTGACAATTTTCTTTTTGAAGTGGCTTACACATTTAGAGTTACCAAAGCAGGGCAAACACACTCTTCCTCTGGAAAAGTGCAGGAACACTTTTTTGTCATTCTATATCTAAATATCTAAAAGAAAAGGCTAGAGTTCCCCCATTCATTGTACTGTACTTGAAATAGTGTGTTAAAGTATTGGACTGTAAAAAATAGCAGTAACTTTTCACCATTTTTTCAGGTATTTCTCCTCATTTCTTAAAGTCCAAGTGAAGAATGCTGAGGACTAGACTGTGTCTTTAGTTTCCACTGTCAGCAAAAGACAGCCTATAACTATGGATGCAGAATGATGTAAATGATTAGCTATACATGGTATGGATGATTTGGCTTTAAACTGACCAGCTTGAGGCTGAAAAGTAGTACAGACATGATCTGATCAAAGAGAGGTGAGAAAAAGGAAAGAACTGTATAATTTTCCTTCTCTACATTTCTATTGTCCAGTATTTTCTGTGGATTTTGAAGGGCTGTCTTGTGCTTGTCCTCTTTAGGACAATAATTGTCCATTCATAGAATCATAGAATGGCTTGGGTTGGAAGGGACCTTAAGGATCATTTGTTGCAACACATCTGCTGTGGGCAGGGATACTTTTCACTAGATCAGGTTGCTCAGAGCCCCATCAAACTTGGCCTTGAATACTTCCAGGGATGGGGCTGCCACAGCCTCTCTAGGCAACTTGTTACAATGCTTCACCACACTTACTGTAAATAATTTCTTGCTAATAGCTAATCTAAACCTGCCCTCTTTCAGTGTGAAGACATGACCCCTTGTTCTGTCACTGCATGCCCTTCTAAAAACTCTCTTTCCATCTTTCTTGTAGGCTCCCTTCAGATACTGGAAGGCAGCAATTAGGTCACCTCGAAGCCTTGTCTTTCCCCAACGAACAATCTCAATTCTCTCAGCCTTTCCTCATAGGAGAGGTGCTCCATTACTCTAATCATCTTAGTGTCCCTCCTCTGAACATTCCAACAGCTCAATGTCCTTCCTGTGCTGGAGACCCCAGAGCTTGATGCAGCACTCCAAGTGGGGTCTCTGGAAAGCAGATTAGAAGTGCAGAATCCCCTCCCTTGACCTGCTGCCCACACTGCTTTTTGGTGCAGCCCAGGATACCTTTGGCTTTCTGTTCTGGGACCACACATTGCTGGTTCATGTCCAGCCTCTCATCCATCAGCACCCACAAATCCTTCTCAGGAGGGCTGCTCTGGACTTGTTCATTCCCCAGCCCAAATTGATACTGGGGGTGGCCCCAATGCAGGTGTAGCACCTTGAACTTAGCCTTGTTGAACCACATGAGATTCCCATTGGCCCACTTCTTGAGCTTGCCTAGGTCCCTTTGGATGGCATCCCATCCTTCAGGTGTGTCAACACCACTACNACCCTCCCCAGGGGTTTATAAACCCGGGCTGTTTAAATAAAGACCTCTTTGTTCCTGTCTGCCTCAGCTCCTGTGTGTCTCTCCTGTGGCTGCAAGGGGCCCCCAAACAGCACTGGGGGAACGGGGAGGGGGTCAGGGAGCAGAGACCACCCCCTCAAGTCTGACAGCTATTAAATAACATTGGTCCCAATACAGATCCCTGAGAGGTACCACTTGTTGTTGACGTCCATTGGGTCTCTGAGCCATCAACCACTACCTTCTGGATGCAAACACACAACCAATTTCTCATCCACCTAACAGTCCACTTATCAAGTTCATCCCTCTCCAATTTAGAGAGAATGATGTTGTAGAGGACTGTGTCAAAAGCTTTACAGAAGTCCAGGTAAGTTACACCTGTATCCCTTTCCTTGTCCACTGATGGACATCCTAGTATAGTCACTGGCAGACGGCCCTTGCCAGCATCTTGTGCCTCTGACTTTTGCATCTGTTCCCACAGTTTGCCAGGGACATGACTGATATTGTCCCCCTGCCCCATCACATCTGGTTTAAAATTCTGCCATTGAGTACTGATAGTTCTTGAGCTAATGTGATCCTGAGGGCACATGGGAGGTGGAAAGAAGGGGTGCCACTCAGAGGAGTGAGGTAGATGGTGCAAACCAAAGAGAGCCATTTATTCAAACTGGTACACAACTTAAATAGGGTTGGGGGGCTGGGTTCTGGGCCCGGCAGCACCCTGGGAGGATTTTGGGGAAGGGTCTGGGTCAGCCCAAGCCATACAAGGCCAGGATCCCCAAAACTGAGGGGACAGGTGTATGCCATATAGGGGGTTATTAGCCAGCCACCAGCAGGAGGCAGTAGGGAGTGAGTTACAGGCCATGTGAGTGGAAATTTCCAACATGGTATATAGGAGAACAAAGGAGAACCTTATAGCATTACAAAATCCTCAAAGATGGCAAAGTTCTTAGATTATAAACAGTCCCATGGCATCAAAGTGAAGTTTCCAGGGTTCAGGCATTCACGAATCTGTGCTGCTGGGGTTGCTCTTCCACTATTGGAGGTGTCTCCTCCAACAAGCTAACATTTTCCTCCCTCACTGAGAAAGGTGAATTCCCAGCATCAGCTGGCACTTCTGAGAACCATTGTAAAAGTTCTCACTATTTCTGCCAGAGTAGTATATTCTTTACTAAAGTAAATCAACATTTAGTAACCAATAAGTAATTTTAATTAAATTGGAATTTGTTTTGATAATATATTTCTGCCAGAGGGCCTACTGCAAATAGATGTGGCAGAAATTAGTCCAGTACTAAGATTACCTTTTCACAAGTATGTTCTGAATTTGGCCCATTATAATTTAAAATTTTAATCTTCATAAAAATGCTGATATATTTACTTATGTGAATTCATTAGAACAGAAAATCAGCATTTCAGTCATTCTGTCCTTTTCCAAGGTTAGTAGGAGCTGGTGATTTCACATACTAATAGATTTCTGCAAGTAATTAAAATACTCTTTTTTTAATGAAGATCAAGATCTAAAAGAAAATTATTTGAGTAATTACTTTTCCTGATGATTGCAGTCTGTGTTTTTCCATTGTAAGGAATGAATGGAGTTGATGACACACAGGTATACAGGATTCCTCAAATATTGACAGCTGCTCTGATTTCATTAAAGAGAACTTAAAACTTTTAGAGAATACTGCACTTATTTTCCAGCTCTCTCTTTGAGGAATATTAAATAGTATATAGGTTAATTATAATTTATTTTAATGAGTTAGCACAGATCTTGATTTTAACTAATGCAGCTACAGAGAGAAGTGAGTCCCACTTCCTTTTTTTCTGTGTCTATTCAGTCTTGCAGCCCCTTTGGGGAATAACTCTAGTTGTTCTGTACAGACAGCACAGAATAAAGAGGCAAAAATTGGAACTGTGCCCTGACTGCTTATCCCCTAAACTCTGAACAATCGTAACAAAGTTGTTAAATTCTGTCTTTTAAAGAGGAAACTGAATAAAATTCCCTTTCTGCTCCTCTAGGACAAAGAGAGATTTTTTACTACTATTTATACTCATGAGGAAGTGAACTCCATACATGGTAGTCAACATTGTGTTTGACAGTGGCAGTGAGCTCAGAAAATGTGTAGGGAAAACACAGAGGTAAAATTGAGAAGCTGTTGGGTTATTAGACCTCTGTGAAATAGAACCCCGTAGAAACAGCATGAAGCAGGGAGGCCAGAGCAGCCTTTGCTACCAGTTTAGCAATGTTTTTGTTCTAGAGCATGCAAAGATTATGATTATGCCTGGTCTATGTATTTTTGTCATGTCACTTGTAGCTACTTAACAACCCTTTTAAGCACTGAGATTGTGCCAAATCACAGCCAACCCCCTTTTGAGACAGTATTTTATTTGTCAAATATTTTCATAAAAATTATGACAAAATAATAATAATGCTAAGTTAAATACTGGTTGCAAGAAATTTTTTAGGTATGTGAAGTTTACTTTAATAATTTTCTTATATAAGAAGCTTACATGTTTCTAGTATTTTAAGTTCAAAAAAACCAAACAAATACAACTCTGTTGAGTCATAATCCAGTAAAATAAACACTTTTAGTATTTGTTTATGGTAATATTTAAAAAATACATTTAATAAATGGCAGTCATTTATTGAGTTGGTCTCCCTGAAGAATTTTCATTGTGGGACATAGTAGTAAAAGAAATCTCTGAAACATATGAGATGTAAACACTTTCAAATAATAAAAAAAAAACACAAAACCACAAACCACAATATAGATTATAATGTCCTTGAATATTTGCACTATCTAAGAGGGGAAAATCTCATTAATTTTCCAATAAACTTTATTTTACAAAAAATATCTAATAAATCTACTAAAATACCAACTCAAAAAGGGGTGGATAGGAATTTAAAAAAAAAAAAAGAAGTGAGTTTTTTGCATGTAGGATGTTCAGACTGCAGCTTATAGACCTCTCCTACTCATCACCTTTTACATACCTTTGTGCTTCATCAAAATTCAAGACTTGATTTGTTTGGGGAGGGGGGTGGTGTTTGAGGTGGTAGGTTGAGGTTTGGGATTTTTTTTTGGTTTGGTTTGGTTTGGTTTCGTTCTTGTCTTTCCCAATGGCTGAAAGAGAAAGGAAGAGGGGTTTTGCTTATTTGTATTTGTTTTTTTGTTTTGTTTTGTTTTTAACAATTATCTATTTATCCTTATTCTCCTCAGACAGATGAAATGGCAGTTGTATGAGGTAAACTTTTTTTCCTAGCTTGACACACAACTGTAAATACACTGAGTGGGGATGTCTATAAAAGCTGTTAAAATATTTCCATCTCTTCTGATCAGCAAAAGAAGTGTTAAGGGAACCAAGTAAGGAAATCATTTAATCCTTCACTGACATTTTTAAAGTTCACACTGCTCAGGAGAGATTCCTAAGGATTGAAAAGCATCAAAAAGAACTTAATTATTTTCCTTTAAATGGTCATGCGGGAAAACAGTGAGTTTATAATTTACTGGGAGAAAATATAGAAACTCTCATATGAAATGTCCAAAGTAAAGTAAACCCACGTAGTTCGATTAAGGATAGCCAACATGGATTCAGACAGGAGAGGTCATGCTTAACTAACCTGCTGGAGTTCTTTGAAGATATTACTGCCACAATAGATAAAGAAAATTCAGTCGATGGTAGTATATTTAGATTTTCAAAAGCACTTAACAAGGTTCCACATCAGAGATTAATGACTAAAGCAAAAAAGTCATAAAATGGAATGCAAAATGGAAGAGTAATGTAAATGTTTCCCTTGATAC
Source organism: Scytalopus superciliaris (assembly GCA_013400415.1). Lineage (NCBI taxonomy): Eukaryota > Metazoa > Chordata > Aves > Passeriformes > Rhinocryptidae > Scytalopus > Scytalopus superciliaris. The sequence goes on along the minus strand of VXBX01000124.1, from coordinate 34,125 downwards.
AAACTGGTTTTGAACTTGGAAATATCTTAGATTGGAGCAGGCCAATAGGTCGTTCTTCAGTACTTCTCTTCACAGTTTCTGTGGATGTGTTAGGTGGTTCAGCTGGGAGCAAAATTCGAGTACAGAGGTGATGGTCTGACACTACACAGAAGAAATACATGAGCAAATGTGAGAGACTGTTAAACTAGACATTTAAAAATATTTAGATATTTCAAATAATTTTATTTAGGATTCTTCTGGGCAGAAATCTATAATAGAGTTTGCTGTAGGAAAAGGTACAAAACTGTTTATTCAAAAATTTGTTTGCTGGCCCAGGATATCATAATGAAAATGAAACATATTTTTTTCTAGTTGCATACCTCATTTAAGAATAATTATAGATTCTTCTCAAGTTATTTGGCTTGACTAGCAAATTTAAGTATATTTTTACTGCAGAAAGTTTGAGGGCCTCAGTGAAACATGCTACCTGATGAGGTAAAGACCAGCTTCTCTCTATTTTGCACAGCTATTTAAATCATTGTAGTAGAGTAGTACTGCTAACAAAAAATTCTAACAAAATTGTAACTGCAAAGTGTCCTAGAAAAGTCTGGAGAGAGGTTAACTAAATTTTTAGAGGTTCGACAGAGGAAGAAAGACAGGAAAAGAAAAAGAGAAGGAGAGATAAGGGAAGGGAAGGAAGGAAGGAAGGAAGGAAGGACCTCAATATATCTGAGAAAATCCAGATGAAACTGCTATTCATTTATCTTGAAATTTTCCAGTGGCTCTCAAAGCACTGAAGGATAAACTGAATGCCAATTAAATGCTTCTGACTGTTGAAAGCAAAATATCAACAAAACTTCTTGAATAAAAGGAGGATGGAGGTCCCACATCAGACCAGCCAAGAAAGCAAGTCTATATAATTAGAAATGTGAGATAATTTACTGTACTGATTTCTAAATGATACCATTATGTACCTTACCAAACCCCAATTATGATTTCTTTTTCTTCTTTCATTTATAACTAATTAGGCAGTGTCTTATTTCATTAAAAAATAGATCCTAAGTACACAAACTCATTTAATATGAAAAACTGTATGATGCTTACAGCCAAAACTGATATTAGAGTTGCAACAATCTGCTTACTGTTATGGTATTATGTAATATTATAAACAGAAAATATTTTTCAGTTTTGCAGTTCTGCCAGTAGGTGGTACTAGCAGTTTCTACATTTGATAATGAATATCTTCAGCTTAAGTATTACACTTTCCTATTACAGCAAGTAATGTGTTTCTACTCTACTGAAAATAATTTATTTATATTTGATGTACTTGCACTCAAGGCAGATTTTAATTCAGTTATTATTTCTTTCAGTGGTGATGTCTGTAAAATATTCTTTACAATGCAGGTTAGAATTTGTGCACCAAATGATTACGTGTATTAGTCAACTTTCAATTGAAAGGTAACATTTAAAATATATTTTGTAAATAATTTCCCTAGTTTTACAGCAGCTGAATCTTCAAGATACAGCTCAAAATTCAGCTTTAAAATTTTTTAGCAATATTTGTTATCAAGATTCACTGAGGTGAGTCATTCAGGTAGTCTCACTGCTTCTTTTCAATTCAGTATACAGGCTCTTAGGTCTTGAAAAATTATGTATTGCTTTGTGTGCATGTCTTTTAATCATTTTGGTATACCTGAACTAAAATGCCCTTTTTTCCCTCATAATTAGAGGACAGTCAGGCTCAAAGAACTGCAGCAACACAAAAATAATGCCTAAAGAAAGTATTTACACAAGGCAAGAAAATTTCTGTGTAAGGCCAGAGCACTTGGTCTTTGGCAACACTAGAACTTATGGATTTGCTAGTGGATGGCAAGAGATCATGTTGCATGCTAGTTCCCCTTCATGAGCTGAGATAAATATCTGTATGAAACCAAAGACATTAAAGCAGAATGTGAAGTGCCTTATAAGTAATCTGATTTTTAAAAAAAAATAAAAAATGAGGGGACATTGCTAATATGGGTAGGAATGAAAGATATTTTCCCTTGGAAATGTCAGATAAAGATTAAAAAAGACCCCAAACCAGAAGCTGATCCCCAGGAATTTGATTTGAATCATAGATTTGTGACCACCATGAAAGCTGTGGCCACCAAATCAGTTGTTCTGTCATTATCATATTAATATAAACAATAACAATTATAATGAGAGAAAGTGATGTTATTAGCATACTCATAGTTGTGTGATCAAAACTCACTGCCACAATACGAAGAAATCATAGATTCCTAAATGGGAACATAAAGACAAGTTCTGTCACACTATCTGCAATGTCTTGATCAGGAGATTGACTTCCAGTGTCATCCAGCTTTTCTTAATAGTTGATATCGGTTCTTGCTCAAATACTTTGTGTTTTTTTAATTGGTAAAATCAAACAGATTGTGTTCAAGCTGTTAGTTTCTACTGGTGTTTGACAAATCTGGAAAGAATAAGTACTAAATTTTGTGTATTCTTATGAATTGCATTGTAAAGTGATCTATGATGGACTACTAACTTGTCTGCAAACCATTGTCTGTCTGCAAACTACGAGGTTTTTTGTTATTTTTGTTTTATTTTAATTTTCATCATTGCTGATTACTGAAGGAAAGGAATGACATGTTCTTTCAAGAAACCTCATAGAACTTTACCTTCTCACCTGTTCACTCACTGTTCACCTGTAGGCATTTGACAGGGATAACTGCAAGGGCTGTATTTTACATTCATATATGGTAACTACACTTCTTATTTTGTTCATGAATGGTTCATGGTCTGAGTTACAAACTTTGGAGGATCCTGAGGTGGGAATGGCAAAGTTTCACTGATAAACAAGGTAGTGAATGTAAGAGTTGAGATAAGCCTGGTTTTTGCAGCCTTTCTTCTTGTCAGACTTGCAGAATATCAAGAGATGGAGATTCTTATAATAAAAATATATTTGGCTGTAGCAGATAAGAGAATGTTTCATTAAAATGTGCACATGTATATTATGCATTTAATTTTCAAGTTTCCTGATTGATTGTCATCAAGTAATATAATAAGGCAGAAACCTCTCATTTTTAATTTCAGAAGTAACTTCTTAGTAATTAACTCAGAATATGAAAGGGCAGTGTTTGTATTGTGATGCTATAAGGACTTAAGTATGATAGTTACCTTTAAACAAGGAATTTTGTCCTTTCTATAATGGGATTTGAAATGGACAAAGTAGTAAGGAAACATGTAAAATGGAATATCTGAAGGAACATGGAGCAAGATCCTCCCTTAGATGAGTGCCTAGTGGATATTCAGGGAGCAAGGATTAGTATCCTCTGTGTTGCACAGTCAGAGAAAGAACTAGAATCATGAATATTGTCAGAGCATTGATGGACTCTGCCCAATTTCCTCAGGGCTCCCCATACCCTGTTCATGGTCCAGATCTCCATGTCAGCCCCCCTGGGCCATCGGTCCCTGCCAGTCTCTTTCTCCCCACAGACCAGCCCAGCCTTGGCCTGTCCCCATGCCCATCCCCAGGGACGTGTCCGATGCCTGGGGCTGCCCCTGTGTCCCTGGCTGCCCTGTTCCTGCATGGTGGGCAGGACGGGCCCTGGATGTCAGACACTACTGTGTCAGATCCTGAGGGACCTCCCCCAGCTCCTGAACCCCAGGGAGGTGCTGGCCTCTGCAGAAATGCAAGAAGCACTGAGATGCAGCACTAGAGACTCCAGTACTGGGACTTGAACAGAACTGTTCTGAAGTGAAACTCATTTTTTCAGCATATGCTTTCACTCCAAGTTTTTAATAAAAGATAAAATATAATTTGTTTAAACTGTAATTTGTTGTGGAAAAACAAACTCATTATTTACTTTCATGGCTTAATAACTGAAGATCTCCATAATGTTTAGGGGTTTTTGAGGCATTGAGGTTGATTAGATATCTGGATCCTATTTCCACATCTCATGCTATTCCAAAGTCATGCCAAAGTAGGCTAAATGAATCACCACTTAAAGATAGCTGGCAGCAACAGAAATTCAGGCACCAAGATTCATTTAACACATTGATCTATAATAGCAATGCATACTGAGTCATACTGACTGTTATATTACAGCAGAAAATTCAGTTATCCACTTGGTTCCTTACTGTTTTCCCACAAAAATTGGATATATCTATATCTTTACACACATATGTACAAATGCATATAAAATCTGTATGTCTGCATATAAACACATTTTTATTTATATGTCTATGCACTGATTTATAACAGCCTAATATATATATATATATATATTTATATTTATATATAGTAACTTATACATCTAGTATATAGCTATAACTTAAAACGGTTTTGTTCTAAATATATAGGAGATTGTCTCTATATCTATATATATACACTTGCAAGCATAAGAGTCATTAAAAATATTGTGCATGGGCTGCTATTAATTTAAGAACATATTTGGTGCACCTGAATCTGCTGCAAAAGGGCTGTTATTCCATGGAGCCTTTAGGGGACCTTCGAGCATTTCTAAATGTTTATGTATGATTTAGAAGTGGGTATGATTTAAACTTGGTTTTATTTTTAACATATGTGTTCTTTGGTTAAAAGATGAAGAAAATTCACAGACAATTTTTAAACTGATTTAATTTTTTTTTATTTTTTTTTTTAAGTTTAGGCAGCATCCTAGAAAATCAGAACACTAGCAAATTTATGATAAATCATACCATTTTCTAGAGGCTACTAACAAGTATGTAAAAGTTGTAGAACACACTCATTGGAATACACACAAGTAAATCTAAGATATCAAGGTTGTCATTGGGAATACGATCACACCCTAAATATTAAGATTCATGTATGGTTCCTTGCTTAATCTTTTAGGAATACTTTAACTGACTCTAAAGCCTAGATTCACTTTAAATGTTTGCAAAAATCCAGTCTTGGTATTTAAAAAGCCTTTCACATGACAAAAATAAAAGGCATTTATACTTAAATGTTCTTAATAGANTCAATTCAGTATACAGGCTCTTAGGTCTTGAAAAATTATGTATTGCTTTGTGTGCATGTCTTTTAATCATTTTGGTATACCTGAACTAAAATGCCCTTTTTTCCCTCATAATTAGAGGACAGTCAGGCTCAAAGAACTGCAGCAACACAAAAATAATGCCTAAAGAAAGTATTTACACAAGGCAAGAAAATTTCTGTGTAAGGCCAGAGCACTTGGTCTTTGGCAACACTAGAACTTATGGATTTGCTAGTGGATGGCAAGAGATCATGTTGCATGCTAGTTCCCCTTCATGAGCTGAGATAAATATCTGTATGAAACCAAAGACATTAAAGCAGAATGTGAAGTGCCTTATAAGTAATCTGATTTTTAAAAAAAAATAAAAAATGAGGGGACATTGCTAATATGGGTAGGAATGAAAGATATTTTCCCTTGGAAATGTCAGATAAAGATTAAAAAAGACCCCAAACCAGAAGCTGATCCCCAGGAATTTGATTTGAATCATAGATTTGTGACCACCATGAAAGCTGTGGCCACCAAATCAGTTGTTCTGTCATTATCATATTAATATAAACAATAACAATTATAATGAGAGAAAGTGATGTTATTAGCATACTCATAGTTGTGTGATCAAAACTCACTGCCACAATACGAAGAAATCATAGATTCCTAAATGGGAACATAAAGACAAGTTCTGTCACACTATCTGCAATGTCTTGATCAGGAGATTTACTTCCAATGTCATCCAGCTTTTCTTAATAGTTGATATCAGTTCTTGCTCAAATACTTTGTGTTTTTTTAATTGGTAAAATCAAACAGATTGTGTTCAAGCTGTTAGTTTCTACTGGTGTTTGACAAATCTGGAAAGAATAAGTACTAAATTTTGTGTATTCTTATGAATTGCATTGTAAAGTGATCTATGATGGACTACTAACTTGTCTGCAAACCATTGTCTGTCTGCAAACTACGAGGTTTTTTGTTATTTTTGTTTTATTTTAATTTTCATCATTGCTGATTACTGAAGGAAAGGAATGACATGTTCTTTCAAGAAACCTCATAGAACTTTACCTTCTCACCTGTTCACTCACTGTTCACCTGTAGGCATTTGACAGGGATAACTGCAAGGGCTGTATTTTACATTCATATATGGTAACTACACTTCTTATTTTGTTCATGAATGGTTCATGGTCTGAGTTACAAACTTTGGAGGATCCTGAGGTGGGAATGGCAAAGTTTCACTGATAAACAAGGTAGTGAATGTAAGAGTTGAGATAAGCCTGGTTTTTGCAGCCTTTCTTCTTGTCAGACTTGCAGAATATCAAGAGATGGAGATTCTTATAATAAAAATATATTTGGCTGTAGCAGATAAGAGAATGTTTCATTAAAATGTGCACATGTATATTATGCATTTAATTTTCAAGTTTCCTGATTGATTGTCATCAAGTAATATAATAAGGCAGAAACCTCTCATTTTTAATTTCAGAAGTAACTTCTTAGTAATTAACTCAGAATATGAAAGGGCAGTGTTTGTATTGTGATGCTATAAGGACTTAAGTATGATAGTTACCTTTAAACAAGGAATTTTGTCCTTTCTATAATGGGATTTGAAATGGACAAAGTAGTAAGGAAACATGTAAAATGGAATATCTGAAGGAACATGGAGCAAGATCCTCCCTTAGATGAGTGCCTAGTGGATATTCAGGGAGCAAGGATTAGTATCCTCTGTGTTGCACAGTCAGAGAAAGAACTAGAATCGTGAATATTGTCAGAGCATTGATGGACTCTGCCCAATTTCCTCAGGGCTCCCCATACCCTGTTCATGGTCCAGGTCTCCATGTCAGCCCTCCTGGGCCATCGGTCCCTGCCAGTCTCTTTCTCCCCACAGACCAGCCCAGCCTTGGCCTGTCCCCATGCCCATCCCCAGGGACGTGTCCGATGCCTGGGGCTGCCCCTGTGTCCCTGGCTGCCCTGTTCCTGCATGGTGGGCAGGACGGGCCCTGGATGTCAGACACTACTGTGTCAGATCCTGAGGGACCTCCCCCAGCTCCTGAACCCCAGGGAGGTGCTGGCCTCTGCAGAAATGCAAGAAGCACTGAGATGCAGCACTAGAGACTCCAGTACTGGGACTTGAACAGAACTGTTCTGAAGTGAAACTCATTTTTTCAGCATATGCTTTCACTCCAAGTTTTTAATAAAAGATAAAATATAATTTGTTTAAACTGTAATTTGTTGTGGAAAAACAAACTCATTATTTACTTTCATGGCTTAATAACTGAAGATCTCCATAATGTTTAGGGGTTTTTGAGGCATTGAGGTTGATTAGATATCTGGATCCTATTTCCACATCTCATGCTATTCCAAAGTCATGCCAAAGTAGGCTAAATGAATCACCACTTAAAGATAGCTGGCAGCAACAGAAATTCAGGCACCAAGATTCATTTAACACATTGATCTATAATAGCAATGCATACTGAGTCATACTGACTGTTATATTACAGCAGAAAATTCAGTTATCCACTTGGTTCCTTACTGTTTTCCCACAAAAATTGGATATATCTATATCTTTACACACATATGTACAAATGCATATAAAATCTGTATGTCTGCATATAAACACATTTTTATTTATATGTCTATGCACTGATTTATAACAGNGACAATTTTTAAACTGATTTAATTTTTTTTTTAATTTTTTTTTTAAGTTTAGGCAGCATCCTAGAAAATCAGAACACTAGCAAATTTATGATAAATCATACCATTTTCTAGAGGCTACTAACAAGTATGTAAAAGTTGTAGAACACACTCATTGGAATACACACAAGTAAATCTAAGATATCAAGGTTGTCATTGGGAATACGATCACACCCTAAATATTAAGATTCATGTATGGTTCCTTGCTTAATCTTTTAGGAATACTTTAACTGACTCTAAAGCCTAGATTCACTTTAAATGTTTGCAAAAATCCAGTCTTGGTATTTAAAAAGCCTTTCACATGACAAAAATAAAAGGCATTTATACTTAAATGTTCTTAATAGAGTTTATTTGTCATTTATGCTTTCTGTAGTTCTGGCCTATGATTTTTTCTTTACAGATAGTTACCGTAAATTTTTATCTTTACTTATTTTCTTTTAGCACTCTGTTTTCTCTTTCCCCTCCCTCAAAAAACCAGGAGATCAATGTCTTACCTTGTTTTCTGTTAATGCATTCCTTGACTGTCTTTTTCACCCCAACACTAATATTGTGTCAGTTGTTTAAGGTTACATTTCAGAAAAAAAAAAAAAGTATAGACACATTGAGATAAAATGTAAGGTATTAAAAAAACTTTAGAAAGCTAAAATCACAGTGGTTTTCAGAAGGAAAGGAGTGATGTTACTCAGGGGTCAGTATTGGGGCCAGCACTGTTTAACATCTTTGTTGGTGGCATGGACATGTACAGAAGTCAGCAAGTTTGCCAAAGACATCAAGCAACCAAGCTGTGTGATGGACCTGTTGAAGGGAAGGAGTGCCATCCAGAGGGACGTGGACAGACTTAAGAGGTGGGCTGATGCAAACCTCATGAACTTCAACAAGACCAAGTGCAAGGTCCTGCACCTGCTGGGACAATTCCAAGCATAGACCCAGGCTGGGCAGAGAATGGATTGAGAGCAGCCCTGAGGAGGTCTTGGTGGTTTTGGTGGGCAAGAAGCTTGACATGACCCACCAAGGGGTGCTTGCAGTCCTGAAAGCCAACTGTGTCCTGGGCTGCATCAATGGGTGCACAACCAGGAGGCTGAGGGAGGTAATTCTCGCACTGTATTCCACTCTTGTGAGACCTCCCCATGGAGTATTGCATTCAGCTATGAGGCTTCGAATATAAGAAGGACATGGACCTCTTGAATTAATTCCAGAGGGAAACCATGAAGATGTGAAGACAGGCTGAGTTGGGTTTGTTCAACCTGGCTTTAGGGAGACCTTACACCAACCTTGCAGTACCTAAGAGAGGCTACAAGAAAGCTGGAGAGGACATATAGTAATAGAACAAGGGGGAATGGCTTTAAAATGAGAGTAGGTTTAGGTTAGATGCAAGAAAGAAATTTATTCCTGTGAGGGTGGTGAAGCACTGCAACATGTTGCACAGAAAACCTGTGGATGCCGCATCCATAGAAGTGTTCAAAGCCAGTTGAATGGAGCTTTGAGCAACATAATGTAGTTGAAGGTGTTCCTGGCCATGACAGGAAGGTTGGAACTAGATGCTCTTAAGGGCCTTTCCAACCCTTATATAATTCTATGATTCTCTTATAAGGATATTTAAGTTGAAATATACACAACTAATTTCTTATTCCTGAGAAAGTAAAGGTAGAGTAATGTAGCCCAGCTTTGCAGTAGTTGTTTACATGTTACACTTACTTATGTTGTAAGCAATATCCTTGAATAAAAGATCTCTTATTATGAAAAACTGCAGCAGAGATTTCATACATAAATAAAAGAAAAATAGCTTTAAATGATTTTTGGTTTGGTTTGTTATTTTCTCAGTGTCAATTACAATACTTTTTAACATTTCTCAAAGTATCATTTCCCATCAAGTATTTTCACTATACTATACGTGATTTCCCTTTGCTATACTATCATATTGTAGAGTACCTTTAAAGCCAGCAAAGTGTGTAAGCCTGCACTTAATTTTTAAGCATAGAAGAGGTCTATAGTTGGGATTAGGGAACTTAAGAGGTCTAGTAAAATGTTTAAATTCTGAAGATGAGCTTAACTCTTTGCTACATGTCAAATCTTTTCTGTATTATACCTATTATGAGGAGACCAAAATCTGTTTTGATAATTTCTTCATAGCATTTCTCTATTATGTTTTAGTACATTCAAATTTGGTTTTTTTTATAGAACAGGGTTTTTTTTGGTAGTAATTTTAATTAAGAGGACACTCAGTATAAGAAAATCTTACTATATTCAAATTTACTTAATGACACTCTTTCTTAGATACACTCTTAGATACACTCAACATAATCTTGAAAATCTTGGACAGAGTATTAAGTTGTGAAAAATGGTTTTATTTCAATTTAAAGTTTATTTAACCCACTCAATAATGAATTCCTTGGCACTAAAATTATTTTTTTTCTACCTAGTTATAAACAGGCCATTAATATGTTATTGTGAATAGTGTACATTCACTGCTGAACCCAAAAATTGTATTGGATTTTGGTCAATGACTAGAAAATTTTTCTTAGTTAAAAAAAAATAAAATTATTTTCTCTTCTGTTTTTCAAAAAACATTAGGAAAGGGCATGGCAAGCAGATCTGACAAACAGCTCTGGCAGCTCTAGAGCTTAGGAAAGCAGTTACATTTAAATCATCCATATAAATATTTAAACAACATTAGAATCCCTTTACCATTCCAAAAAAGCCACCCAGGATCAATGGACTGAAACTGAAAAATACCACTCAGCAAAGTAAGAGCATACTTTATTTTGGACCTGTGCTATAGCAATTTTATGAGGTAAACTTTTCATAACTTGACTCTGGCAGCAGATATTCTATTGCTGTCAATGACTACTAACTTGAAGAAGACAGAATGAAAATCTAATTTATAACATAAAGGGGTTTTTGACTTTTACTCTTTGTAAAGTCAAAACTGCCAGTTTGGGTGTTTTTATCTTACCCACTGCTTAGATCCCAAATCCAAAATCCACTTTTAAATCAAAACTTCTGCAAACATCTTAACAGTGCTTCTCTGCTTGAACAAGGGAAAATACGGGGTTTGTGGCATTTGTTTTGGATTTTTGTTTTATTTTTTCCTGGGCAGAATCACATCCAAATCCAGGTATTTTGACATTTGTAGTGATTGTTGCATGTTTTCTACATTATTTCTACATGGAATAATTAATTGACATTGGCTTTACCAGAAAACATACATATAAATACAACTGTGATCTTAGTTATTTCAGCAAGTAAGATTACAGCCATGGACTTCAGGAGAGCTAACTTCAGGAATCTTCTTGGAAGAATACCATGGGCATGGGCTCTGCAAGGAAGAGAGGTCCAAGAAAGCTATTTGATATTCCAGGATCACTTCTTCCAGGTTCCGGAACAATGCACATCGACAAGCAAGAAATCAGGCAAAGGAGGCAAGGACCTGTGTAGATGAATATTCAAGTGTAAGCAGGAAATACACAGGAGATGGAAGCAGGGTCAGGCCACTTGGATGAATATAGAGAGGAAGGTTTTCAGAGTAAGTAGAAATGAGAAAAGCCAAGGCCCCTCTGGTATTAAATCTAGCCAAGGTTGTCAAGGATGACAGGAAGAGTTTTTTCAAATACATCAATAACAAAAGAAAAACAAAGGATAGTGTGGACCTGTTACTAAATGGGGGAGGTGGCAGACCCTGATAACAGAGGACACAGAGAAGGCAAAGAGTTACTGAATACCTTTTTTGCATCAGCCTTCACTGACAAGACCAGCCCTCAGAAATCTCTGACCTAGGAGACCAGAGTAAAGGAATGTTGGAAGAAAGACTTTCCCTTGGTCAAAGAAGATTGGATTAGAAAACACCTAGGCAAAGCTGACATTCAGAAGTCCATGGGGCCTTATGAGATGCACCCATGAGTGTTGAGAGAGCTTGTGGGCACCATAGTGAGGCTGTCACAATCATCTTTGAAAGATCATGGTGATCAGGAGAGGTGTCTGAGGAATGGAAGAAAGCTAATGTCACACCAGTCTTCAAAAAGGGCAAGAAGGAATCTACCAGCTACTCAGTCTCACCTCAATCTCTGGAAAGGTGATGAAGTGCATCATTCTGGAGACCATGTCTATTCACGTGGACGACAAAAAGGTGATCAGGAGAAGTCAACATGGGTTTATTAAAGGTAAATCATGTTTGACAAACCTGATTGCCTTCTATGATGAAACTACCTGGAGGGATGAGGGAGAGCTGTGGATATTGTCTGCCTCAACTTTGGCAAGGCTTTCATGACTGTCTCTCACAACATCCTCATAAGCAAACTCAGGAAGTGTGGCCTGGATGAGTGGACAGTGAGGTAGATTGAGAATTGACTAAATGGCATGTAAGACCCTAATCCCAAAGCTACAAGCTTAACTGGGAGTATTACTTTAAAAACACAAGACTCTAAAACTTTTGCCCAACGAACTTTCGCAGAGCCTTTGGTTCTTAATACCTTGAGATAGCCTAAAGGGAAGAAGCTACACACTTTTCTCAGGAGACACTTTTAATTTGGGAAGAAATAAGGATTTTGACAAGAATTTAAAATGGGTGACATGCAACCAAGGTAGAATATTCCAAAAAGTACTGACCCAGAGCACACCAGCACACACAGTTTATCAGAATCCAACTCACTGGTTTTAAGTGACCCAAAAGAGATTAAGAAAATAGTAAAGAAAGAAAAGAGATTAAGAGAAGAAAGAAGGATTAAAGAAAAAGATGAGAATAAGAAAAAAAAAATAATAGCTACCACTGAAGAGTCCTAAAGAAATCCAGTTCCACATGGCAATTGTCCTGAGAGAAGAGACAGATGGAGACCATGTACTCCTGTGTTTATGTGCTTTGCCTGCCTCTGGCCACTTCTCCCAGGCAGGACATCTGTCACTCAACACTCAGTGCCTCCCAGGCAGGAGTGAGGGGTTATGCAGCCAATCAGAGGCTGAGTTAGGGGTTCCAAGGTGTGTGGTTTGGGAGTTCAAAGGCTGCCTTTCCCCCCAGACATACTAGTTGGTTCAGACCCAATAATAAATGTGTCTCACATGGCAGATCCCACAGCCTCATAATAAGTGGCATGGGGTCTAGTTGGAAGCCTGTCACTAGTGGTGTCTGCCAAGGTTGAATACTGAACACAGTATTGTTTAACTTATCAGTGACTTGGATGGAAGGGTAGATCAGCAAGTTCACACAAAATCTGAAATGAGTGGCTGATATCTCACAGGGTTGTGCAGCCCTTCAGAAGGATATCAGCAGGCTGAAGAGATGGGCAGAGAACTAGTTGAAATTCAACAAGGGCAAGTACAGGGTCCTGCACCTAGGGAAGAATAACCCCATGCACCAGGACAGGCTGGCAGCCAACCTGTTGGGAAGGAGGTCTGTGGAGAAGGAGCAGGAAGTTCTGGTGGACAACAAACAGCAGTGAGCCAGCAGTGTGCCCTGATGGCCAAAAAAGGTGAATGGCATCCTGGGGTGCAATAGAAGGAGTGTGGTCAGCAGGTTGAGGGAAATGATCCTGCCCTCTACTCAGCCCTAGTGAGGCTACACCTGGAGTGCTGTGTCCAGTTCTGGGCTCCTCAGTACAAGAAAGACACGGAGCTTCTGGAGTGGGTCTGGTGAAGGACTGCAGACATGATTAATGGACTGGAGTATTTCTTATGAGGAAAGGCTGAGGGCTGGGCCTGTTCAGCCTTGAGAAGAGACGACTGAGAGGGGACCTCAACAACATATATAAGTATCTGAAAAGAGGGTGTCAGGAGGATGGAGTCAGGATCTGCCAGTGGTGCCAAGAATAGAAAAAGAGGCAGTGGGCAGAAACTGATGTCCAGGAAGTTCCACCTGAATACAAGGAAGAACTTTACTATACAGCATGCACTGGAAGAGATTGCCAGAGAGGTTGTGGAGTCTCCCTCATTAGGGGTATCCAAGAACTGTCTGAACACAATCTGATGCACTGTGCTCTAGGATGACACTTCTTGATCAGGGAGGTTGGACCAGATGAACCACTGTGGTCCCTTCCAAACTTACACATTACACAATGCTGTGATTATTTTCAGAAATTGTATCTGCAGTATCAATGTACACTAAAACAAAGTGTCTTTCAGTAGGTACTGTAAACACTTGGACATTATTTAAAAGACTGTAAGTGTAGTAATCCATGTGCAGTGAAAGTTATTGTTAAATTTAGGCAGTCACAGAAACAACTTATACAAAAACATTGTGCTAGTTTTGGCTGGGACAGAATCCATTTTCTTCACAGTAGCTGCAATAGCCCTGTGCTTTGGACTTTTGCTGAAAATGGTGTAAAAAATTCAGGGATGTTTTAGACATTGCTAAGCAGGGCTTACACAGAGTCAAAGATTTTTCTGCGTGTCACCCACCACATCAAGGGAGGTCAGGGGTGCACAAGGAGTTGAGAAGGGCAAAGCCACACAGCTGACCCCAAACTAATCCAAAGGATATTCCATATCACATGACATCATGCTCAGCATATAAAGATGGAGGAAGAAGAAGGGGGAAGCATTTAGAGTGATGATGTTTGTCTTCCCAAGTCACCGTTATGTATGATGGAGCCCTCCTTTACTGGAAATGACTGCTCAGCTGCCTGGCCATGGGAAGTGGTGAATGAATTCCTTGTTTTGCTCTGCTTGCATGCAGTTTTACTTTGCCTTGTAATCTTCCTTGATCCCAATCCCACTTTTCTCATTTCCTCCCCTGTTCATCCAGGCAACTGAGTGAGTGCCTGTGTGGGGCTTTTTTTCTGTCTGAGGTTAAACCATGGCAGAAATTAAGCAAAAATCACATATAAAATAAGAAATTAATGAGAACTGGTAGCCAAATAATTTCACATTAATCTTTTTACGGTACTTGTACCGTAAAATGGTGAGGGGGGGAGGAAAAAAAAAGTAAAGAAACCTGTATTTTTCTTCCTGGGAAGTATTACAGAAGAACAAGCAAAGCATAAAGAATTCATGGTGCAGGAACCACATACTGTGGCAAGGCACAGAGAATTCTTATTCGATTGAAGTAAGGAGCAGGCTAAAACAGTTAAAAACCAGGTTTTTTTCCACTTAGCTCATGGTTTTCTGCATTTTTCAAGGCACCTGAGTTTTGTTTAAGTACATAATAAAAAAAACTGCCAACACCTAATTTCACGCTGCATTTGTAAATGACTTCTTTAATGCCAGAAATAAGTAGTTACTTGTTAGCAGAAATCTCATTTAGCTGTCACTAAAAAGGTACCCTAAGAGCATCTAATAAAGTAATAATATTGAATATAGTATTTAGAGTTTCTGCATGTAAAATAAGATTGAGTCAGGCACGATGCTTAACAATCACTCAGTACCTATTCAGAAGTTTACAAATGGATTTAGAAGGAAAAATCTAAGTACTCTGTGAGCTAAAGAAAAAATACATAGACTATTATGAATTATGGAGAGTAAAGATTTTCTCTTAAATTATTTGCATTTTAGCAGAGACTTCTTCATATTATTTATTAAAGACATGTCCTTAAAGACTGGAAATGTAGTTGGTATTGTATGTTATTAAAAAACAGTTTCATCTACATTATTTGCATTATGACATATATAATTAATTAATTTTTTAATCATTGTTTTAAGATATCAAAACATTTTTTTCTAGCAAAAAAAATTTAAAGAAGTAATGTTACAACAGACAGAACAGGAACACAGTAGAAACTTCAAGCTTTCATAACATATACCATATACCTGTGGAGTTAAAGCCAAATCCAATTTCTGATCTTGTGAAATAAACATTTTCTTATTTAGTCCTGTTTTCAGTACAGATCGACGCTATTCAAATAATTCCTCTTAATATTTTTCCTTGAGTATATTATTTCTCTCTGACATTTCCCCTTACCTCATGTGATGTGTCATACAAGCATGGTTTCATTTTCATAGTGCTTTGAAATTATCTTTATATCAAATACTGTTTATTATTGAGATTTCACCTCCTGTTCCCAGCTGACTCATTGTAACCCTACCAGTCAAATTATAAAATAAGAATCTCTTATATTTCTCTTTTGTTATTTACTTAAACTTATGAAGAACTATCTCATTATTGTCCTTCAGATTTTGATCTAAAGCCTTCATTGTCTTGATACTTATAATAAACTTATCAGCATTCGGATTTCTAGTAAGCTGATGAGGGTTGAGTTTTGTAAAAACTTATTTTACTATTTAATCCCTTCCTGTATGATTCTATCTCTGACACAGTTTCAGGTCAGAGTGTTATCAGGTTTAGTTTTATATTTATAGAGGATTTTGCATAAGAGAATGTGGGGCTTTTTTTGTTTGCTTGTTCATTGGTTTTTGCTTTTTTTGTAGAATGATATTTATTTTGTGGAAAGCAAGTGTCTTGGTTTAATCTCAGTCAGCAACCAAGCCCCACACAGCTGCACGCTCATTCCCCCGCTAGTAAAATCAGGGAGAGAATCAGAAGGATAAAACCCAGAAAACCAATAAGTTGAGATAAAGACAATTTAATAAGGAAAGTAAAAGCTGCATGCACAAGCAAAACAAAACAAGGAATTTATTCACTACTTCCCATGGGCAGGCAGGTGTTCAGCCATCGCCAGGAAAGCAGGGCCCCATCATGCATATCAGTGACTTGGGAAGACAAATGCCATCACTTCAAATATCCCCCACTTTCTCCTTCTTCCCCCCACTTTATATACTGAGCACAATGTCATATGGTACAGAATATCCATTTAGTCTTTTTTGGTTACCTGTCCTGGCTGTGTCTCCTCCCAGTCCCCCCAACTGCTTTGCCAGTGTGGCAATATGAAAATCAGAAAAGACCTTGACTTTGTGTAAGCCCTGCTCAGCAATAACAAAATATCTCTATATTATCATTACTGTGTTCAGCACAAATCCAAAACACAGCTCCATATCAGCAACTGTGAAGAAAATTAACTCTATCCCAGCCAAAACCAGCACAGTAAGTCTAGTCCGTAATAACAGTTTTCATACTTTCTACTTCCTCACTACCCTGCTTAATTATTATCACTTGAAGATAAGTCATTAGATATAAAAGTTTATCCACGAGCAAGTCTGCATTGCCAAGAAAGAACTCTTTGAAAAATATTACTATTCATCTAGAAAACATTGTATGCAATATGTGTGTCAGTAACTCATTTTATGTAAGAAAAAAAGAAAACTGAAAGAATTAGTGTTTAATGCACTGCAGACAAAATGCCACTTACATGATTTTCATCATGATGTGACCCTCTCAGCAGAAAGTATTAAATATCTTAATGAGCTGCTTCACTAAATGTGGACATGACTGTTTTCACAATATTTTGAAACCTTTGTCTTTCATAATCATAGGAATATCTGTGAATTTCTGTACTATTTTATCATCTCTTTTCCCATAATTTTTTCAAGCTGAAAATGCTCCAAACAAAACTTTTGTGTAGTTACAGCATATAAGTATGGGTCAGGATTCCTTTCAAGTATGGATGTGAGATGCCTCATGTTATTTCTGAGCCTTCATTTTTTTGTTCTTTGACAGTATCACACAGCAGAAGGCCAGGGGATGTGGGAGGACACAGTGGATCTTCCCTGCTTCTGTTACCAGACATAAATCCTTGCACAGAGAAAAAAACTAAACAATCTTGAGAAATAGCAGAAGAGGAAGTTGCCTAGATTTTGTATGAACAGCAGAACCTTCAAGCTATTTGGCAGACCACAATATCTCTTGTAACATTAGCTGAGTTTCCTTGTTCAATCTAATGTGTGAATTAAGCACAGAATCTTTGAATCAGAGAACAGCTCAGGTTGGAAAGGACCTTAAAATAGAGACAGTTCAATAGGAAAAGCAAAAGCTTGCATGCATCTGGTCCAAACTTGTGAGAATGGAAGATGAGTTGATTATCCAACACCCTTGTGAAGAGAGAGCCTGTCTCCCCTTTGTAGCTGTCTTTTAAGTATTGGCATACTATGATGACATCCTCCCGGAACGTTTTCTCCTCCTGGAAGGAAAGACCTGAATTCTTCAGTCTTTACCCACAGGGCAGACTCCCCAGCCCTTTGATTATCTTAGTGGAAAAATGCAAAACTATTCACTCCACTAAACTATTGACACCTATATACTTTCTGGTCTCCCCAGGATTCTCATTTGGCCACCAAAATGCAGGAGATGAGTATCGCCCTGGGATCAGTTCAGAGGCTACAAGGCTCATATCCTAAAGAGACTTTTGAAACTGCTGCTTTCTTGCCATATGCATGTACAGGGGAGTTTCAATCTCAGTTACCATGATCCCTTAGATCCTGTCTTGCTCCTTTACATGTTCTGTTATTAAATGCCTGTTAATGTTTTAATTCCTTGCCGTTTTGCTGAAGACCCATTATGAAATTAATCTATGATGTAGATGTCTCAGAAATTGCTGCCTGAGAAGAGAGGGAGGAATAGGAAATTCATTAATAACCATAAGAAGAGGAAAAAAATAGAAACTGTAAACCACGGGTGCTACCAAAATGGTCACTGTATCTGCAGCTGTCTAGAAATGAAAAAGATATTGACAAGAGATTTAAGAAAAAATATTCCTTTTCATAAAGGCAACTGAAATTGCAGAATTGAAAGTTGCCTAAGAGATAGATATTACTGGACATATACACATAATTATTTATGTATGTGTAAAGATATCTATATGCACGTATATATATAGAGAGAGAGTGAGAAGCTACAAGATTGTACTATAGACAATGTGGAAGCATTGCACTTGAAGAAGTAGATGAATTTCATATATACTTTTTTTTTTAAAGAAGAGAAAAATTACTGAAACATTAGAACAAATAAAGCTCTTAATTTGAGGAGATTATTTTGGAGGACTTGTGGAGTTCATGGCCCAATTTACCTTAGCACAATTATCCTGAGTGTCAAATATTGCTTGTCTAGTCTAAACAAGATGCCTTAGATATTCTCCTAATAAATGGAGAGAGGTACTTTAAAATATATGGCACAACTCACATTTTAGAAATTTATATGAATGCCATTCCCAATTCAATTTTTTTTTTGCAGAACACTGGGATTTTAAAAATACCGTTTCAAATAAAAAATATATAATAGCAATTACCAAAACTGTTAATTGAGAAGCTCAATTCAGAATCTGTTCCAATATTTAATACTACAAACTAGTACTGCTAAATTATAGGATATTACATATTTAATTTAAATTGCTACCAGTTGAAAGCTTGATCAACACCTAGTCTAGACGCAGGAAAAACCCTATACAAACAAAGAAAATGGAACAATTTACAAGTTTTGAAGAAAAAAATTAATTAAAAAATATGAGTAGGTATTCTGGGACACATAAAATATGTTGCAAAAAGTTAAAACAGTTACAGTTTTGTGAGTACAATACCATTATTTATGCAGAGTCTTTCCTGAAGTTTTTCTTACCTATGCAGCATTTATGGATCTGAACAGATGCAGAAACTAACAGACAAATACGGCTTCCATAAACTGATAAAAAAAAGATGAGATGGAAAATAATCCTCTAAATACTTAAACAGAGAAAGGAAATTTTGGAAGGACAAGACAGTACTCAGGAAAAGACTAAAACTGACATTTGAAAGATCTGGAATACAAAAATTTAGTTGAACTACTTCTAATTGTGGGGTAAGAATGCTTGACTTGTGTGATCTGCAGGTCTACTGTCATGATTATGAGACTGCAGGACCTAGTTGAATATACCATCATTTGCTTAATTTTCCATCTCTTGTGCTTCTCTGTTTTAGTTTCCTTCCTGCCAGAGTACCAAGGCAAGGATGGACTATAGACAACTAAGTTTTCCCTTGAAATGTGAAAACAAAATAACAAATGCGTTGTATGGGGAACCTGAGAGGTACTCATGTCTTAAAACTTAGGTTGATTTTTCAGTAGTTAATTTGTCTCTATGGAAAATGATACTCGTCACTGATATTTTTCATCTGTTCTTCTCTTAGAATTTTTATTTCACAGGCAATTCATGAAAACTTGAGTAGTTCTTCCAACCAACCAAAATTTAGGAAATTCAGATAAATTTGATAACTAAAATTATTTTTTTTCCATACTCCAGAGATACTTAAACCTGGATCTTAAGCATCTTTCCCTGATCTGAGATACCAAACTTCATTCTGACAACAAACAGTGGATGCCACAAATATTGAGACATTCAGTGAATCAGTTATATACAATCTCAACAAAATGCAGAAATTGATAAAGGTCTATTCCAGTTATATTACATGAAATTCTACTTAACTCTATATGAAAAAAATAATCTATTTTTTTTTTATTAAAATGTATAAGGGGACCCCATAATAAATTATTTCCATGGACTGAAAGATTAGTTTTATATTAACATTAACCACATATTAAAAAAAAAAAAAATGAGAGAGAGAGAGAGAGAGAGAGAGAGAGAGGAATGAGGCCATAAAACACATCCTGGTGAGTACAGTAACAAAAATGTCCTGCAAATAAATTGGGGCACAGCAGGAAGGACTCTGTGCATAAGCAGCAGGCTCCTAAAATTGATCATCTGTCTTGCTGAAAGTTAATGGTGCTCTCTCAATATAGAAAGAATATAGTCAATCATGCTTCCTAGTATAATTAACTACTAACTAAAGTTGGAATGAGTTGAAAATATTTCATGGGTATGGCAGAAAGACTAGCAGAGTTGATGATCTTGGTTCTGTAATACCAGTGGGAGATGTTGAATGTCTGTACTGAGATACTGTGTACCTACTCAGGATACAGTGTTAAATTATTTTTACACTGCTATGGAATCTGAAAATGTAATCCTGCCTTCTTCATATGCTGATACTACCAGAATTTCAAATCATATATTATGGCATGGATGTTTATAAAATCCACATCTGAATTTCAGTTGTGTTACTTAGTCAATGATGAGGAAATATAGTCCGTCAGGAGTGCCATTGAAATTATTGATAGTCTGCCTCCTGATAATTTAGAAACACAGGTGTCAGCATGTCTGCAGAAAATCAAACAACAGCTAATAATCATGATCTGTACTTAAATCACAAAATATTCTGAGCTGGAAGGGTCTCACAAGGATCACCAAGCCCAACTCTTCACTGAATGGCCCATATGGTGATTAAAGCCATAACCTTGGTATTATTAGCATTATGCTCTCAACAACTGAGCTAATCTCAGGGCCATGAATGAAGATAGAAGTAAACTTTAAAATAATCTCAGAAAGAGAATGATAACCTATTTTAATGACATATGCAAATAAATGGGATTTCTTCCTGGAGTCATCAAGTGCCACTGAAAGAAGCATCAAGTCACTGCTTTCAGTAGATGTAGGCACATGTAGAAAAGTTGTCTCAGTGTTGCTAAATGGGTGAGACAGTATGAAACTGTTTCCATAAATCATATCTGTATTTTTCTAACTAAACTATAGTTGAGTTTTAACTACTTGTGAGTCACCTTTGATAAGAATTGTACTTTTGGAATTTACATAGCAAGT
The DNA here is from genome assembly GCA_013400415.1 of Scytalopus superciliaris. Taxonomy (NCBI): domain Eukaryota; kingdom Metazoa; phylum Chordata; class Aves; order Passeriformes; family Rhinocryptidae; genus Scytalopus; species Scytalopus superciliaris. The sequence goes on along the minus strand of VXBX01000124.1, from coordinate 12,965 downwards.
TTTTTGAGTCATCTCTTTTCTCTCTTGGATTAATTGGACCTTGTTCCCTAAGGATTAGAAGTAAATATCTATTATTTTATTTTATTTTTTATTTTTATTTTACTTTTTAGTAGCATGGGACAATGCTGTGAAGATTCAGAGTCTTGAAATAGTGATAAATTATTATCACTATTTTGATTATATTAAAGGAGCACAGGACAAGGGCGGTCAATAGATCAGAAAGCAGAAGCCTGCAACAGTTTTCTCAGTTTCAGTGATTAACAGCAGGGATAATAACACAAGTATCAATTAAAAATATTGAGCATTAGGAAGAGTCAGAAAGGCCAGGCCATAGACATTCCTGGGAATACACAGGCAGAATGTTGAGTTTTAATTAGGAGCCCCTACTGTGAGGACTGTGAGTGCTTTTGATTTCACAGCATTAAGGTCTGACTTACATTCCTCTGGTAAGAAGAAAAGAAAGACAGACCTAGAAAATTTTACTGTAACATGATATACCTGAGACATACCTTCCTTGTAGTGGCATATAAGCATAAACTGTGTGTGAATCATCAACATTTCATAGTATAGTGGTTGTTTAGCCATAAAAAATGTGAGAGTGTCAAATTTACTAAAGTAGTTAAGTGTCTTTTCTCAGATATTATTTCTTGTTATAGAAATACTGAGTGATCTGATAGTCTCACTGAATATGCTCATGACTGAAGCAGGGAAACATATTTATTTTGTATTATCAACTAATTACAGATATGCATCATAGCTCTACAAGAAGAAGGAAACCATGATGGGAGTAAAACCTTATCAGCTAGCAGACTGCAGTGCAGAAGACTTGAAAAGCTCAAAAGCAAATATAGGCTAAAGCTGAATAAGATATGATACAGAAGTGTGGTTTGACATTTAAAGATTATATAATATGTAGTAATTTTCGTTTTGAGAGCCAAAGAGCTGAAACTCTAAGAAAGAAGGGGAATAAAAGCTACCTGAAGGCATAACAATATCTACAAAGATAAACACAGTATTACAGATTATTTTATCTTCTTTTTTTTTTTTTCCAAATAGTGTTATTTCAGCTGTTTTTATTATTGAGTCTTACAAAGTTCCCTATGGAAGGGCAAATTTAAGCCACTTCGAAAATAAAAGTATGTATATATGTATTTTAGTTAGAGAAACTTAAAGATCCATAAAACGTGGCCCAGACTCTCCCAAAGGTTCATACTTCATACATGACCACTTCATAAAGTATTCTATTTTGTACAACTTCAGAAAAACAGGGCATTAGGTGAGAAAAACCTAATAATGTCCGATCAAATTTTTGGAATCTTAGACGAATATTCTAGTATTCATCATTAAAGCAGATATTATTCTTGGAGTAAGTTTTATTTTATAGACAATTTCTAGGCAATGGAAATTTTATTATTAGCAAGGAAAAAATGCTTGATAATGTATGTAAACTATTTTTTCAAGAAATGGTATATGTTTAATTATGTAGAGTTAAGTAGAAATAAATATTTTATAGTTCTTGGCAGTTTCCTTGTTCATTCGTTCCTCCTGGTGATCTTGAAACACACGTTCTTCCAAGGACTTCATGGATTTTTAATTCCTCTACCAACATGAAATTGGAAATTAAAAGTTACCAAAGGACCTAAGGAAGACATAGCCATCTGAGTGGATACATGGGAGAGTCTTCCTAACTTTTAAATTCCCTTTCCTTGGCTTCAAAAGGAACAGGAGGGGGGGAAAAGGCAGCAACTTATTTATCATTGAAATTAATAAATGGCATGTTGTAAAATAAATCTGAAGGAAGCTTTGACTTTTTCAGACTAGCACAAAAAAAAAATGTTTCCAATTAAAATAAAATGTGTCTGAAAATTATAGAAATGTTTTCTGTAATTTTTCACTAATTTTCTTCATTATTAAAATAAAAAATTTAGGTCATGATCCAGAAATACCAAAACTTGCAAACTGATAATTTGTTTTCTTTCTCCCCTATAATGACTTTTGCTTCCTGTTTAAATGGCCTTGCGTACTATTTGATGAAATCACAGAGGGTGTCTTCATTGACTTCCCTAGAGAATGTTTGGGCCTTGAATTAGAATAAAAAGTAAATGTGACTGTATATTATAAGAACAACCATTGTATGAAAACTAAAAAAAAAGAAAAAAAATGCAAAAAAGAAAAGCTTTTTCTGTCAAGGTAGAGTACAGAAAATTATAAAAATTCTTTTAGAGAAAGAACAATGTTTTATTTGCCTTTCATTTTCTCTGTTCATGCAAGCATTCTCTAAGTCTGCGTCGATGCACTACAAGACTAATTATGCCCTTGCATTAAATAACCCAAAACTCTGTGTGATGACCTTAAACATATAAATACTAATACATATCTTATAATGAATGCTGTTTATATAATAGTTTGCCCTGAAGTGTGGAACTTTAGTTGTACAGATTTCTAGGTCATTTAAAATATGCCATTCTGTTAATAATTATTTCACCACCCTTGAGGCAGTGATTTCCTTCAATTCAACACCAACTCTTTTTTGTGTATTAAGGTACTGAATTTGCATTAGAGTTGTTAAAAGGGATTAGAAAACTATTCAGAAGCATATTAGGGACAGTATAATGTTTTTGAAACCCTTCTATTCTAAAGCCAACTAAAGCATGCAAAGCTTTAAAATTTGAGTGACAGTGCAGTCACAAATATGGAATAGGTAACAGGTCTCTTTGACAGAGAAGAGAATATTATGTTTTAACCCCAGACAGAAATTAAGCATCACACAGCCACCCCATCATTCTTTCCTGGTGGGATGGAGGAGAGAATCAGAAGGATAAATGGTAGAAAACTAATGGGTTGAGATAAAAAATAACTCAATAGATAAAACAAAAGCCACCCACACCAAAAAAGCAAGACAAGTAATTTATTCACTATTTCCCATGGACAAGCAGGTGTTCAGCAAACCCAAGGAAAGCAGGGCCCCCTCAAATGTGATAGTGACTTGGGAAGAAAAAGACAATCACTCTGAACATCCCCTCTTCCTTGTTCTTCCCCCAGATTTATATGCTGAGCATGATGTCATATGGTCTGGGTCAGTCAGGGTCAGCTGTCCCTGCTGTGTCCCCTCCCAAATAACTGTGCAACCCCAGCCTCCTCACTGGTGGTGTGAGATGAGAGCCAGAAAAGGCCTTGACTCGTATAAGCACTGATCAGCCATAGCTAAAGCATTCCTGAATTATCAACACTATTTACAGCACAAATTCAAAACATAGCCCTGTGCCAGCTACTGTGAAGAAAATTAACTCTATACCAGACAAAACCAGCACTGGGTTTTTCTAGGGAACTATTTTTTTCATCTTCAAGTAAATACCATTAGAGAATAAAAGAGCTCCAGGCGTAGTTACGGATGCTTGAATCCACCTAAGTGCAAAAACATCTTTATGTGCTAACAGTGGATTTACATGATTCATTTGAGATGTTCAGGTAGCATCTTTTAAAGACTAACATCACAGACAAGTTAAATCTACTATAAATAGCTGTCATTGCATAGCAAATTTAGACACAATATACTTTGTGAAGTCAAATTAATAGTGTAATTACTGTTCATTTGTAAGTGAATGAATACAGCATACAAAGCACACAATTACAATATGGAAATTCCTTCAAAAGCCTTTTTAACTATAAAAGTCTGCCTTATTAATCATAAGCACCTATTTATGAAATTATCACAAGTTTCCTCCAAAATGTAGGACTGACTGTGCAATCTAGTCACATGTTTTGGCAGGGAAAACAAATATAGTCTTTAGCTTTCACATTTATTCTTCAGAGTACACCTATGACACCGTAATTAATATATCCCTCACCATGCTCTCACTTCAAATGTAAAAATAATTAATTTGAGGGAAAAAAAGTCAATTAACACAAATGAAATTCAGACAAAACAGACTGTAGCCTATAGGTGGCAAATCACTGCAGCTGTGAGGGAAATGAGAAAAGAAAAGTGATATACAGCTGTTCAAGACAGGTCATTTTGTAAACAGATAAGGCCAGAACTCAGTGTCTTCTCTATATTGCAACAGATGCTCTAATGTTAGAAAAAGTAAGTTAAGTGTAACAAACTTCATTGACTCACAGTTGACTAGAACAAGAGTTCTAAGGGTTTTGAGCTAGTTTTCAGACATGAGCTTCTGATAACAGCTGAGACATCCTACAGTATCCATGATCTCTGTCTGACTACCTGTAACGACACATGACTGAAGGAAATCTAAAACTTCACAAATTGGCAGCTAGAGGGCATTTTGTAGCATCTAAAGTTTCATTAGACATCTAAGATTAAGCAACTGAATCACACTATGATATCCAATTATCTGTGTGACGAGATGCTACTTTTCCTAGTAGAGGATAATACGAGAGAAGGTCTCTCCATGTGGTGTGGAACAGGTTTCATATGCCAGGAAAAGATGAATCTAAACACAGAGTGTGATTATTCATTCCATGAAACAAACCTCATCCCTCTTGTCTTGAGCTAAGAATTTTTAAAGCAATAGGTTTGTTTACTCAAGGCATTATCAGGGCCTCTGTGGTGTTTTATACTGTGCTGTGGAAGTGAGAGAGGGAGCAGGTACATAGGAACTTTATGCAGAGACAGCAGAGCCTTGGCATGCTCTTTGACATAGGCAAAGTATACTTCATCACTCATAATATTAGTTGAAAGTTCTTTCTCAGTACGTAATGATTCTGTGCAACAATGTTCTTATTCCTCTGTGGTCTGAAAAGTAGTTAAACCAGACTTGACACCTAGTCATTCCACTAGAACACAAATTGAGTATCCTAACATGATAAAAAGCACTGTGATTGTTTTTTAGCTCATGTACATATATATATATATATATATATATATCTCAAAAATATTATCCATTGAAGCAAGAGTTTGATGTAGAGTGTCAGGCAGCAAAAATGAAACACTGAAATGTGCTATATTTAAGATAATCAATACAATAGATTCCTTTGCTACTTCCTGTTCTGCTTCCAAATTATGTTGTTACTTTTTGTCATATTATTCTGTCTCTATTTAAAATGCCTTCATTCCTTATCTTGAATTTACCTCATTCTCCTTTTGTCACCCATATACAGCTCTTCAATAGAAAAGCAGGGTAATAGCATGCCTGTACCATGTTGCTGTCAGCTGGCTGGTAAGGTTCAAACACCAACTTCAAAGGAATGGGGAGGGTTTTTTGTTTTGAAGCACTTCCATATTATTTTATTGGAACAGAAACACAGTAGGGTACCCCTACTTACAAAACAACCAGATACTGAATACACAGAATTGTGTCTGCAGACACAGTAGGCCTTACACCATTTTCATGTTGACTTCAGCAGAAATTTTACTGACTTTGCTAAGTGTATCTGAAAGCATATTGCAGTCCAGTGAGCTTAGGAAACACTAAGAAAAGAAAGTCTAATTTTCTTGCAGCAGATAACTTCTTTCTTCTTTTTCTCTCTTTTCTCCCTTTGTTCTCTCCATGATCACTGTGATTAAACAAAATTTTATTTAGACTTTTCATTTTTGCAGCTTACCAACAGTATCTCCTTTCCATAAGACATTTTGTCTGCATTCAGCCTTCAATCTCACAGTACTGTGACAATAAGGATTAGTAATGACATTTCTTCAACAAGTCTTGACCTAAGACTGACTTCTTGAACAATCAATCATGAAAGAAATATGTTGGTGGGAAATAAGTTTGGAATATACATTAACTTGAAAGATTACTTTGATCGATACTCAATTCAGACATTTCACACCGAAATTATACTATGGAAAAACAGATTTTGATATTTTTCTCCCAGAAAACTGGCATAGATCTGATACTTTAATATAAGTGGTTTTGCAAAACAAAATGATCTGTTCTGAAATATGGTCTCTAATAGAAGATGGAAGTACATGCTGAGAAGAGTTTTAGTAATAGCAATGATAGAGCCATTACTTCTGGAATCCATCAGTGACATATGTTTTTTCAACTTTCAAGTTTCATTTAAGCCATCATACTTAACTGCAATTAATTTGTATTTTTATATAAATTCTCTAATCACTTCCTGAATAATTTTGTACTTCTCAGTGTGAGACACTGGATTCCTTATCAGGTGAGAACCAACTCAAGTGTGTGTGTGCAGGGGAAGTGACAAGTCAAATCTCACTGAGGTGAGGTGATGCCATGTTCCAGATGCTAGCCCCTGAGAGCCTCATGGGGTGATCCTGGAGCAGCTGTCAGTCAAAGATAGCCTGGGAGCACATCCACACCACATTCCGTGGAGCTCCTAACCCAGCCTTGGATTGGCTACACCGCCCCTCACTCTGGCTTGGAGCCCCAGAGTGGCCACTGAACCAGAAGTCCTGCCTGGGAGAGGTGGCCACAGGAGGCGAGAGCACATAAAAACAGCAGCACATGTCTTGAAATCTGCCTCGTGGGAGCTGGACTTGCACAGGATTCTTTGGTGGTAGCTGTGATTTTGTCTTAATATCTTTTCTCTCTCTTTACTCCTTCTTCTCTTATCTTTCTTCTTAATATTTTGAATAACTTGGGACCGGATGTGTTGGATTTTGCTAAGTTGTATAGGTTAACATGTGCTAAGTCATAGCATTGTGGAATGCTTTGTTTTGGTTGTATCTGTAGGACATATGACTACTTGCATTTTTTTTCAGGTAAATAGGTTCTAAAGTAACAACAATCTTAGTCATGATTCATTATCTTACAAAGCTAAGTAAAAGCATTTGTGTCTATGATGGAAGAACTGTAGAACCACTTCTGTTCCCAGGAACAGAGCTGGACATAAATAGACCTCAACAACATCACATGATAGTACTTATAAACCACACACAACAGTGATTGGAATGATTAATCAGGTACCAAATCAAGTTTAAAACATCATTAAATATAAAACTGGTGTAAGACAGGGAACAAATGTGATCACTTAGGGAACAATGAGAAAGATATTCTCATTTTACAGTAAAGCTGAGAAATAATATTAACACTTTATTTCAAATATCATATATTTTTCTCATTCTAATTTATTAAAATGAGCTTTGCGGGTATTTAATTTGTTTTTGTTTTAGGGACTAGAGATAATTCAGTAAATTTCTTTAGGAGAGAGTAGTTGCTAGTCTTGTGGACAGTCTGATTATGACACTACCCTTATAGAGGCTCGCTGACTTCATTGCTGCAGTAAATCACCATACTTTACTCCAGCATCATATGTCATACATCTGACTTTTTAATCATTTAATCAGTCTGGTTTTAATCATTTAGACTATATGGTAACTCCACAAATCTGGACACCACTTCAGAACTGGTCTGCACTGAGGTAATTAAAAACAACCCTAAAAGCCATATTGTTAGCCAGGTAAGGCATGACATCATGGCTCCACGATCACCTTTTCAGATACAGATAAGGTTGGATGAGTCATCATAATGTATGTAACTCAGGACACATACTGTCTTACAGATGCCTCATCTGGGAAGATTTACCAGCCATGTGATCTACTTACCCATTTCTGTATTGTAAATACAATACAATAAGGCACTTCAGGTCTCACAACTGTGTCTTGAAGGGCTGTTACCAATTTACTGCTCCTGACTGTTGACTTACACAAGGAATAAATGTATTAAATATCATTCCTTCTCCCTGTCTACATAACTTGACATTCAGACTGTATTGACAGACTCATGTATGTCCCTATCAAAAATTGGTGACAGTTAGCTTTGGTGGAAGCAAACATAGTCTGATATCATCTACAAGAACAATAATTCACAGCTCAGCTGCATTCCAGAAGCTATAGACAGATGCTTTTTAATTATACTTTACCTAAGTCAACCTGTTTCAGTGATTTTATTGTGATGCACCCACACACATGCACACACGCTCACACACACACAAACACACAGGTTTCCATGGAAAGTTTTGTGCTAGCAGATGGACTGTAATGGTGACTTCTGTGAGATGCCACCAGAATCTCCTCCCGCAGCAGGCAAAGCTTGTTCCAGCTGGCTCCAGGCGAGACATGATGCTGGTAGAAGCTGAGACAATCTGTGACTGTGGTAGCTCCTATGTGGCAACATATTTCAGAAAATGTAAAAACTGTTAGCCAAAAGCACCTGGAGAGAAGAACAAGAATATATGAAAGAAACAGCCCTGCAGACATGAAGGTCAGGGAAGAAGGAGGAGGAGGTGTTCCAGGCACTAGAGCAGAGATTCTCCTGCAGCCCATGCTGAAGACCATGGTGAGGAAGGCTGTGCCCCTGCAGCCCATGGAGGTTCATGATGGAGCAAATATCTACTCTGCAGCCCGTGGACGATGTCACTCTAAAGGAGGTGGATGTGCCTGAAGAAAGCTGTGACCCTGTGGAGAGTGTGTCTTTAAGCAGGCTCCTGGCAGGACCTGTGGCTCTGTATAGAGGCAACCATACTGGGGCAGATTTTCTGGCAGGACTTGTGATCCTTGTGGGGGACCCATGCTGTATCAGTCCATTCCCAAAGGACTGTATCCCATGGGAGGGATTCCACACTGGAGCAGTGGAAGAGTGGAAGGAGCAGAACAGAGACAAAATGTTATGAACTGACCACAGCTTCCATTCCCCATCCCTCTGCACTGCTCTGTGGGAGGAGGTAGAAAAGTTGGGGTTGAGGCTGAGCCTGGAGAAGGGAGAGAAACATGGAGGAGGCAGGTGGGAGGGGATGTTTTTAGATTTTTTTCTTGTTTCTCATTATGCTCCTGTCTTAATTAGTAATATAAATTAATTTCTGCAGGTTGAATCTGATGACTGATGAGTGATCTCTCTGTTCCTTATCTCAACCCACAAGCCATTTTATTGTGTTTTTCTCCCCTATGTAGGTAGGATGATACTTAGAGGTCTGCCAAACTCAGCCACAGCCCACCCCCTCTCCTGCAAAATTAAAAAAACTCTCCACCTTCCTGTTCAATATCTGCTGGTTCATTTTTATATGTTTATATACATACACACACCAAACAAAACATACTGAGATCCTTGCCAAGGCTAAAATTGGAGAGTACTGCAGATAATTTCTTCTGAATGAGGCATACTTGCTGTTTACTTGCACTGCTGTATCAGACACAGACAAATATTAGATTCAGTCAAACAAAAACAGAATGGTGTTCATGAACAAACCAGTATCAGAATAAATGAAAATTCTTTTGTTGAGGGAATGTACATCTGTGGAGTATTGAAATGGTGCATTAGTTTTTAATTCAATTCCTTTTATTGTTAGTAATATTATTGTTGTTGCTGCTGCTGTTAGTATTAATTTTAGTCAAACTTTTACTTCCTTCTGGACTCTGAAAACAATAAAATTAATGGAATCTTGGTATCCAGATTCAATTTTGGGAAAGATAAAGCCTAGGAGAATTACTAAATATCATGTTATTGACTTCTTATGTCTTCTTCTTTTAGCCCTATAGCTTCTGATGAAACCAGCTCACTTTCAGTGTAACACCAATTTAAATTACAAGTTAAAACCCTGAACAATCCACAAGAAATTGTTGTTACCACTGATATAAAGGAATGTCTTTTGAGCTGGTCAGGAAGAGACATGACGAAGAATAAAATGCTCTCATTTTGTATCCCCATCTTTCCACCAGAATTTATATATCTAAAAATAATCAAACATTTTTTCATAGCATTATTCCTCAGCAAGTCTCAAATTCAAACACCAGGTTTTTACCTCATAAGACAAAGCACCTTTTTGGTACTCCTCAAAGATGCAAATAGCAAATTAATCAAGAAAACTGATTTTCTGTAAATTGTCTATACAATTACTTCTAGAAATATTTCTGACTTTTTTATCAATTGTTTGAACTTTAATTTTCTTCAATTTCTTTTATTTTTCTTACATGTCATTCTTATTCTTTCATTTTTCTTTGCTTGCGTTGATCGTTAATAGAAATGAGAATGTCCTGGATTTATTTTTCATTTCTTGTCATTACTGACAAAATTTTTAAAGCTTGTTCTAAATATTTTGCTTAACTTCAGAGTAGCAAAAATATAGTTTCATTGTTGCTTTCATTCTTATCGCAAACTGAACAGTTTTGAAAAGTGAGTGGTAAATGAGGGGGAAAGAAAAATTGGAGGAAAAAGCACAAGCCTTAAGTTGTACTGTTAAAGTGAGCAAAAATAACTATGTGAAACAGTAAAATATGTGAATTACAATTAACAACAAAAACACAGTAGGAAGAATAAGACAATCAATTTTAGTTTTTAATGAAGTCCTGGGTAATTCAAAGTATTTTGAATTAAGCATTTTCAACAGGAAAAAAGCCTAAAAGATATAAACCAATCCAGAGTATGTTTGAATATAAGATATCATTAACTATGTCACAGAAAGAGAAGTGTATTGAATGTATTAATACCAAATGCAGATTTGGGAAGGCAAAGCATGAGAAAATGAAAAATTCTTAATTATCATTCAAATTAATAATTTGCTTTATGTGTCTCATCATATTTACTTTCAATATTGCCTATTCTCACGGTTTTATCATCCTGTAAATCTCCTTTCCAATAGCCTCAGGAGGGTAGTAAAATGCACAATGTCCATACTCGAAGCAAATCCATCTAATTCAGCATTTAATCTCTGAAAAAGACAATATACAGATATCTGCAGAGGATACTTTGTGGAGACAGTGAGCTTGTTCATCCTTAACAAGAAAGCTAATGGGATCTTATTGATGCCGTCATAACATGGTACAAAGGGCACCTTTTCTGTAAGGTACACAATAAGTGGACAAAAAGCAGTGAATACAATTTGAAACATGAAAAATTCCAGTCAGATAGAAAAAAAAGTTTCTTTGTTTCTTCATTGGTTTATTGAGGTGGGTTTTTTTGTTTCTTTGTTTTTTGGTTTGGTTTTGTTTGTTTTAATCATGAGGATGCCAAACAGCAGTTGAGAGTGTGCCTACAAATTGTGACAAATTCTTGAGTCATCTGGTCTAATAGGAACTGCTTCAAGTGGGGGACTGGACCAGAGGTTTTCTAGAGGTCCCTGTCAACCTAAATTATTCTATCTATGAATCTATCATTATTCAAGAAGTTCTACAGGTCTACCACTTAGTGATGAAGAGCCACTTAACTTTGTTTCAGTTTTTCTAACAGTTTCATCTCATGCCCCCAGATTTGTTGTAATAATCAACCCACAATGATATCTTCTGTAATCTCTAATGTCCTTCTAAGCTATTTTTTTCTGAAGATTGAAGCATCCTGGCATGCTCAGTTGTTCTCTTGGATCATTTTTTTGCATTGACTGATTTTTTTTTTCATTTTTTTTCCCATTCTCATGTGCGTTGTTTTCAAGTGGAAGGTACTAGAGGCAGAGACAATTTGCAAAGTGTAGGTATTACTCTGAGTCCACTCATTGCAATAAAGATGTGTCTGCATTGTTCATTCCTTCAGGGAGAGATAACATACAGTACACTTAGAGTGTGTCTTTGTTAAGACCTCTCTCTCCTTTGTTCTTGCTCAGTCTTGTTTCCCATCACCTACTCATCTTGCTTTCATTTTTTTCTTCATTTTATCAGGGTATCGTTTCTGGTATTCAAAACCTATCTATAGTCCAGCTGCAACAAAAAGAGGACTGAACAATTCAAGAACTTTTTCCCCCTTACTTGTCAATGAATCTAGACAGCCATTGTCCTTCCCCATGGAACTTCTGACTATTCAGAGTGTTCAAGTAGATGTATGCTGCTCTACTGAGAGATTCCAGCAGTAAAATATTATAATCCTCTTAAGTCTTCAGACCACAGACTAACATTCACTATGTTGTCTGATAATTGCATTATCTTCAAAACACATACATATGAAATGACTACAGAGCCTGCTAGTGTCTGCCTCACTGAGCTTTTCTTTCCCTTTTTATTTTCTTTATTTTTTCTTTGCACTACTTAAAATGAAAACAATATTTAATAACATATTTTTGTGTGCAATTTCTTATTTCCATGCATCCTTAATTTTAATCCTACTTTAAATGGTGTTAAGTTATTGATGCCATTGTTTCATCTATCAAAATTTTTCTGATGTTAAAGTACTTTTATTTCCTCTCTTTCTACAACTTTTAGAATGCATTGTGTAAACTCATGTACCCAGAGCAATGTGAGTACTGCTCTTGGCACTGAGCTCTGAAGGATAAAAAAAAATAGTGCTTTTCATTCTTCTTTTACTTGCATGTTAACACCCACACAGCATTGTGGCAGAAAATGTTTGGAACATCTTAAGTTCAATCTGTCTCTCTCTTTAACTTCCTTCTAACTGTTTATTTTCAGCAGACTTCTATTATTCTTCCTTGACAGGCAGTTTCTTCTTGAACTTTTCTCTGTCAGTTTCATCGATGAAAATATGACTTTTATTGTTTTGAAATGTGTGTTACCTACTCACCTTTATACATCAAGATTTTTTTTTTGTTTGTTTCTTGAATGTTCTCTTATCTTTCGGTTCAAGTCAATTTCTTTTCCAGGTCTAGCTAGAAGGCTGTTTAGATAACTGTATTCTGTAGATTAATAAACAAATACTAGAAAAATATAAATCTGAAAGAAAATGTGTACCTTTTATATTTTTGCAAGGTGGACCTGACCTCAGGCAATGTTCCTACCTCCACTTTTATGAATGATGAATATGTTTGTGAAATGTATCCAACATTCTTGATTATTTAGAATTTATTAGTGATATAGAACTGTATCAAACACTTCTTCTATTACAACCAATTAATAGTAGGTTCCTTTTTCTTTATGATTGGAACAAGAATCAGTGTCATGTACAACTGTGTGCCAGATACCAGAGGTACAGAAACAGTCATTATCATAGCTAGGCTTCACAAACGAAGATTTGGGAAAGGCTCTACCCACGCTTGCTACAAGTGTGCTGGTGGCTAAAAAGGCCAATGTGAGACAGGCAAGCCCAATAGCAAAAGGCACAATGGAAAGT
>VXBX01000122.1:1218530-1250549 GCA_013400415.1 Scytalopus superciliaris | reverse complement strand
GCCTAGCCATGATGATGATTATATTATAGTACATTATAACAGATTAGATACAAAATGTACTGCTCCCTTAAATGTATATTCATTTTAATATTAGTTTCTGAGTAAAAGGGAAGGAAAATCAACAGGAGAAGAATTTGAAACTTTTCCTTCTTGCAGCAGTACAGTAATTTCTGATCTATGGCTACTTTCCAGTTGCTTTCTCTTGTCTCAGTCCCAATTCCTTGCCTCCTAGTTTCACCATGATCCAGCTTCAATAGAAGAGGGGTAAGGTGTCCCTTAGCCTCTTTGACTCCCGTTGTTTTTGCTACTAGGAGCTTTGAATCGTTCCACAGTTATCATACAAGAGGTGGGCACGTTTACATTATCCTCTTCTTGTCTTCAGACACAGAAAAAGTTTGTTTATTTAATCATGTAACTTCACATGAGAACACCAAGGTCTGGATCCTCAGAAGGAGGAAACAGCTCACAAGACATATTTATGTAGTTATTTCAGTAATGCCCTAAATCTTCCCTTTGAGGTTTACCAGCTGAACCATCAACCTAATAAAATGTAACATGATGCAATTTGGAGCTTCTCTGAAAGCTAAGTATTACACTGCAGGTAAACTGATAGCACTTGGAATTCAAAATTAAATGCAACTTTCTCGCTGCAGGGATAAAGAACTGTAATAGGTCTGTAGTTCAAAGACTTCCAGCTGAGTGGTGTTTAGGAAGATTTTACTGGTATTATTTAGGAAATCTTTTACTTAGTTAGCTACTACTCCCAATTAAAACACTGAAACTGATGGGTTGAAACCCCAGCCCTTTTTAAAAAAGGAACCTTTTTCGTTATGAGCTTTATTGTCGTTGTCCTACTTTTTCCCCCTTTGTTTGAACTAACTAGAATTGCTCACAAAGTCTTTCAGAACTAAAAGTAATTTAAGAAGCTGCTCCATGATGCATTTCAGCTATTAGATTCCAGCTCCCAGCTTAGACTCCATAACTGACTATGTGTAGACAGGCTTAGTGTATGTTAAGATATCAAACATGGACATAAATTTGATGTGTTAGCAGGTCTGCTCTGGTTGAACTTAGGATCAAGAACTTAATTGTGTCACTATATAAGCACAGCCTTTATCAGATTACTAACCTACAGAGAAGGGCAAAAAGGCAAATCTCTGTACATATGCTTTTATACTGTTTAGTCTTATTGACTGAACCCTATTCAGCCTCAGAAACACTTACTTCTTTAGAGTGATTGCATAGACAACATAATCCCTCAAGTTATAAAATCTGAAGAAACTTATCTTGCACCTGTCATTTTCTGTTAAGTGTCAGAACAATCAAATTGGCTCTGGAAACAAGCAATCTGGATCTTGTCCTATATAGTCGTTATTATAATTTAAATTAGAAGTCTATTTATGAACCAAACTCTAACACTTTTTGCATAGGTGCAATGGAAAAGAACCTTTGGCTAGTAGGATTCTTGTTTCCTCTGAGCAGGTGCTGCCTCTGGGACAATGTGGAAAGGTGACTCTAGTTGCCAAATGGATGGGACTATAGCCAGGAGAAGACTCTGGGAACCTCCTGGGGAAAAAAATAGGTTATATTAAGAAGTAACCTCCAGCCCTGGTGGTAAGAAAGGAGGAGACTTTGCAATCTAACCAGAGTTGTTCTAGTATTGCTAACTGCCTGGAGCAGCTCAGTGAAAAGCAAGATGAAAGGGAAAGGTGTGTCTTTCCTACACAACAGATTAGATTTTATTCATTTGAAGGTTAATTTTACTTCTTCTTGCATTGCAGTAAACATAGATTTGGGACTTTTATGACATATTTTTCAAAGGAAATGTGCCAGAAGATCCTCTGATTCAGGGTTCCACTATACCCTTAATCATGCTAGATGGCCACAGATTTCAGAAAACAAGCCTTTAAAGGCACGCATCTCTCTGTACTCCAGTGTTTAGTAAAAATATCTCCTGGGCTCAACAAGATTGAAATATTCAGGCTAATCTAATAGTAACTCCATGAATGACTACTTTATCACATGACTCTGATTAAGAGTTTCTCTCATTTCATGATGTATGCTAGTCTAGCTCTTGAGCTTGGACTAGTGTCTTCAAACTGACTCTTGTGCATCATTTGGTCTAAGGAAAGAGGAACAGATGTTCTAGATCTCTCAGTTTTATACACATTACATTTTTTAGAAAAGAATATAAAGATTTTATAAAAAGTAAATAATCTTCGAGATGGAATTTCAGCCTTTTTGAAAAGAGGAGATCTTGAACATGTGCTAAACTATAAAAACTATTACACAGTTTAAGATAAACATAATAAAAAGTCTAATGCTTCAACCAAATATGTTTTTCCTTGGTAGCCTCTAATCATTCTCAGAAAAAAAATGAATAGACTAGTTAATGTCAAAAGAATATTTTACCATTCTTCAAGTATAATAAATTATTAGACTTTTCTGTGTACAGTGCTTTAATTAAAAATTAGTTTTCTGCTCAAATGTGATAATGCACTTTATGTGATAGATTAAAAACCCCTGAAATTCTACATGACACAGAAAATAAACTCTTTTTTATTCTAATTAGAAAAATTAATGTCGGTTGGTGTTAAAATATTAAACATTTATTAGACTGAGTGAGATGACATAAGATCATCTTTAAGCCCATTCAATAAAAAAGACAAAAAGCGAATATAAACTTAAACCATACCAAAGTACATAATAATTTTACAGGAAAAGTGAAGGAAATAAAATGTGAATATGTTTATTGCATTGTGCATGCTTTGGCCCCTTATAGACCTATGTAGTTGCCTAATGTGCAATTTATACAGCACCATTAATTCTGACGGCTTATTTTAAAATGTAGGAAGTTGAAAAAGAATTTGTGCATTTTTCTTTGAACTTTCTTTGGTAGTTGATGGATTGCCATGTGAAGGCAAAAGAAGGTTAACCACATGCAAGCAGAAAGGAAAGGTCCTTACTTTTTATTTCTGGGACATTTTTACCCCTAGAGGAAAAAAAGGTAGCTAGACAATATCAGGGAAAGATGCGAAAAGTTTAGAAAATGTGGATGGGATTGGTCTCACCTAGTTTTTGACGTATGTGAAAATATAATTTGTATCTAAATTGATTTTTCTGTGTTCCTACTACAACCAAGCAAAGACAGATATTTCTGAAGGGCAGTTCCTTGCTTGGTGGTGGTATGCAGAAGACATTTTCTATTTTTATTTTACATTTATCTAAATGGATTTTCAAATCAATATCTTCCAGAGTGTGTATTTCCCTCCACATATGTAAAGAGAGACAAAGAGCTCAGTTCAGCTGTCCACATAGGTCTTTTTCAATGTCCTGAACTCTACTTCTGGCTTCCATTAACAGTTCCAGACACCTCTCCCCCAGAGTACAGTAACATGCTAAACTTGGCAGATAATCTTGGACATTTTAAGTACTCCTACATTCTCATAAAAATCAAGCTCAAGATGAACACCTAAATCCTAGTTGATTTGAACTGGAATCTGCTAATCTACATTTAGATGTCTACAGCTACATTAGGTCTGGATTATCTAAACTCCTATTGAACTCAATCTGAAATAGCAGGTGACATCAACTAACAACACACAGGTATCTCATTCTGTTTTAGGTGCCCTAAGCTCTCAGAAGCAATAACATGAAGCTTAGATGACAGCCAACAAGACTTGGAGGAGACTTGAACCCTTCTGAAGAAGAAGTTAAAAGGCAGGTGGAATAACCTCATAGCATATAAAATTGCACTAGATATTTATGTGTCAACAGATTAATTGCTTCTCTAATCACTGCAGTTCATGAGGTGCAGAAGGGTTGTTTGTCTCATCCCACAGTAGCCATCTACATTTGATCATCTGAGTAGCTGCCAATATTTCAGTCACTATACTGTATAGAATTTTATTGGTTGTAAAGGAAGCCTTGACGCTGCTTCAAGGTAGACTCTGCCTTATTCTGTAAACTGATGTCACTCAAAGGAGTTAGGATAAGCAGAATCCCTTCCCTGAAGTGACTGAAATTCCATCTTGTCTGTTCTTCATAAGTAAGGGTCAATAAAATTAACCCCTAAAAAATACAGAACATCAAAGATTTACGCAATAGTAAGTGTTAAAACATTCACAGGCTTGGAGAGTTTCTGAAGCTGCATCTAGATTTATCTGCTGAGAGATGTGAGACACTGGATTATTTATTATTGTCTGGGACCAACTCAAGTGGGTGAGGGGGAAGGGACGGGTCGAATTTCACAAAGGTGAGGTGGTGCCTTACCCGCCTTATGCCCAGCCCCTGGAGCCTCCTTGGACAACCCCAGGGCAGCTGTCAGTCAAAAACAGCCCTGTTTCAAAAACAGCTCCATGCCACACCCTCTGGGGCCCGTAATGCAGGCTCAGAATACCTCACACACCAGGAGCACTGCTCCTCACCCCATCCTGGAGCCCTAGAGTGGCCAATGGGCCAAAAGTCCTCTCTGGGGGCAGTGGCCACAGGTGACAGAGCAAATAAAACAAGCACTCTGTGGCCATTGTGTGTCTGGACCCTACATCTTCTGGACTCCTGCATCTACACTGGACCCCAGAGTGGTAGTTATAATTCTCTCTTTTTCTCTCTCACTTTACTTCTTCTCCCTCTCCTAATCTTTCTTGATGTTTTGAGCAACTTCAAGCTGGATGGGTTGGATTTTCCTAAATTCTATGGGTTAGCATGTGCTAAATCATTACTTTGTGAAATGCCTTATTTTGGTTGAATGTTGCCCTTTGAATTTTTTGCCACGTTACTTTGTTTTCTAAAATTTGCCAGTAAAAGTGTGTTATTTTAACCTCCTGAGAAAAAGTGTGCAGCACCTTCTCCCTTGCACCCTCTCAAGGTATAAAAGAACTGAAGGCCCTTTTAATAAATTCAGTGGGAAAATTTTCAGAGTCTTGTATATTTTTAAACCAAAACCCCTTCAATGAGCTCAGAGCCTGGGGTCTTACAAGGGACATTGGCAAGCAAATCAGATTCAGGACATCTTCAAAACTATGATTCTCATTCCTTATATTCTCTCTCTGAATATTAAGATACAGAGAAATGCTGGTTAATGAAATTTATATGCATTTTATGGTCTGGTAAAATATATCTCTAGCTTGAAATTTTGTATGAATTCTCTACTAAAACTAGTAAGTAGATCTGAAAAATGGGGATGTCCCATGCTGAGGTTATATAAAATTACGCAGCTTTAAATTTTGGATACATAAATCCAACTTTTATTTCAATCAATATGCGCTATACACATAAAGCCTTTTTAGAAGTAAATATCTCCATTTTACTTAGGGGAAAACAAAATTTATGGTAGCTCTTTCAGTAACTTGAACTGTCAAGGGTCTCGTTCTTTGTTTTGTGTTGGTTTTTTCCATTTTTTTATTTATTTTTAATCCTACATCAAAGAAGAGTTAAACATACATCACATAAACAAAAATGCATGCATGTGTATATACCTGTATATGAGACACTGCTCCACAACATAAGTACAGAAACAAAACTTCCCACTGACATCAGAAAAATATTAATATTTAAACCATTCCATGCCTTTATCTCCTGCTGATAATGGTTTTCCTTAAAAGAGCTGTAAGAGACACTTTGAACAGATGGTAACTGGTTTGTTCTGTCCTGCATCTCCTCACAACTGCCACAGAGCTTTACCATTCATTAATCTTCCATAGACTTCCAGTAGCACAGCAACTAAATTACACACATACACACTTTGAGGCCAGGACTGCTGTCAAGCTTAAAATTAAACTGAAGTACACTGTGCCAAGTCTTTTAACCAAAGTCTGCTATAAAACAGTTAGAAAAATAAACATTTAGCTTGGAGCCTGACCCATGAATGTTCAGTCCTAAAAGAGGGAGCACTAGTTGGTCATTACTTCTAGGGCATTCTATGCAGCAAGTGGAGTTGTGATTTGTAAGTGGGAATAAAACCAGAAAACATCTGGTTTGTATTCACCTTGACTCATTAAGGTTTAAGGAGAGAGCTATTTCCTCTATGTTTGAAGTGACAAGGGGAAAAAATACATATATCCCCTATGATCCTTCCATTTGTAACGAGGTCTCTACACAGCAGGTGATAACTAAATAAAATTGCAATCCATTTTCTTGGATTAGACATTAGGCCACAAAAGCTAAAATATCCCTTTCGCTTGGAGAACAAACATATGCATCAAATTCCTGATCTTCATGCTTCATTTACAAAAAAACAGCTCTAATATTTACAATCTATAAACTCTGCCAAATCTTCAACTGCAAGTTTTTCTCTAACCTATTTTTTAAACCCAGTGATGGTTGAAATCTTTTTTTTTTTTAATGCTGAATTCTTTCTCACAAAATTTTTCATAACTTTGCTCTCTAGTACTTCTGAAAACCAATATTGGCAGCTATACAAGGAATTCAAAGTGAACTTCGATCCCAATACTGCAGTGCTGAAAGGTTGGCTTTGCCATTTCCCTGTTCTCCCTCCCCCATCACTTTTGGCTGATGCATACCCGGAAGGTACTGTAAAATGACAAACTCAACAATACAAGCAGCAGCAGTTTGGAGCCTAACTTATCATCTATCTTTTATGGCAGTGTAGATATACATATTACATGTGTGAACAGATGTTCCAAAAATCCAGAACTGAAATATAGCAGTGACTAGGAGAACAAAGCTACACTGTAAATAATTACATTGTTCCTTCAGTCTATCTCTTCTGTTATTTCCTTTGTTTTTCCATGGGAAAAAAATAAAGATTACATTTTTACTTCACAAAGTTTTATTGACTAATCTAATTGTTATCTTTCAAATGCAAATTTGAGGTTTTAATTTAGAACTGCTACTATCTTTTAATTGCATCAGTTTTAGTGGAGAATTAGTATTAGTGTGCAATCTCTATAATCTCTATAATTATGGAGATTTCTGCAGTGGGAATCATAGAGCTCTAGATATTATGCGTCTGAATTTCTCTGTTTACCTTAATATACTTTTGTTGCAAAATACCTCCAGGTACAGTTATACAAAGCTACAATATTAAAAGATTTCTTAAAATTTATCTGTACACACTGAATAATTTTAAATACTTTTGCTAATATTATTCTGTTTAAATTTGACTATGTTTCTATTTAGTGTGTAGCTTGTACAGGTATTTCAATATCCCGAGTCTCACACTTATGCAAATAAAACAATTAAGACACTAGAACTATTAGAAATCTGCAACAGCAAACTACTTGTCACTAAAAAGGTATAAATTTCTCTCTAGACTTTTCACATTTCTATATATGTTTCTCACATTTTATTCTTTGATTGTTGATCTTAAAAAAACAAACACACATCATCATGGCTAGGCTTCGCAAATGAAGATTTGGGGAGGGCTCTACCCACACTTGCTACAACATGGGTAGGGGCTAAAAAGGCCCATACGAGATAGACAAGTGCAGTTGCAAAAGGCACAGTGGAAAGTCTTGGGCGATATTGGCGAGGCACAGTTTTTTCTGCGTTGTCTTTTTTCTTCCAGACTGATCCTGCATGCGCTCTCAAAGGAAGTGGCAGCGTTATAGATGGTGTGCCTCCATGCCTCCCGATTGGAGGCCAGAGCGGACCATTGATGGTGGTCAATATGGCCAAGGCTGAGGTGTTATTTGAGGGAATCCTTGTATCTCCTCTTTGGGGCTCCTCTCTTGCGGCAGCCGGTGGCAAGCTCACCATAGAGCACAATCTTAGGGAGGCGGTGATCCTCCATCCTGGAGACATGCCCTGCCCAGCGCAGCTGCGTTCTCAGCAGCATGGCCTCAATGCTGGTGACCTCTGCCTGTTCAAAAACAGACACCTTAGTCACATAGTCTGTCCAGTGGATGTTTAGAATTGTACGGAGGCAGAGCTGAAACAAACAAACAAATAAAAAACCAAAACGTACCAACAAAAAAGCACAAGCAAAGTAAGTGTGAGATCAGCCTGTGAAGAACTGAACATGAGGCAGTCTTTCTAAATTTTCAGTCAGACTGAATCCGTGCTCAAAGATTCATGATCTGGTTATTTCATTAGCATAAACTGAAGACTCAGAAGACCCAGGACCAGTTAAACAGTGATCCTGGAATTAGCTATGTGTCTTGGATTCCTAGTAAGACATTGACTGTATATCCTTTAATTTTTCCACTCTATGTAAAGATGAAGAAAGATAAATATTTAGACATACTGTAGGGCATACAGTCATGGCTGTGCTATTTCTGAATCTATTTCTGAAGATTTTTGTGGTATACACAGAATGCAACTTTTCAATACAAACTTAGTTTGTTTCTGTATCTGTTAGTGGAAAATAACAGTTTCTATATAACACTTCATATTTTTACTTTCTTCACATAGATTTTTCTTGGGGAGAAAAAAGGGTCTTTGTGATAAATCCCCATCACATGGCTATGCAGCAGGGGACCCAAAGTATGGTTAGTGAATCTCTACCAGCTCCATGCTTTTTTCAGGCTTTTAGAATAACAACTTAGATTTTTCATTGATTGAAATTGCTTAGAATTTTCATCACCATCTAAGGCTGTATGTATACTTGTGAACAAATTAACGGGACAATTCTCTGACATTCAGTATTCGTACTGTATCCATGTTAATACATTTCTACCTTCCAAAATCAGAAATTACAGCCATATTGTCTTTTGTTCCTTTCTCAAACTATCATGGGAAGCTATTTGTTAGTGCTTCTTGCAACAAACCAAAAGCACACAAGGTAGTATTACAACATAACAGTACAGACAGTTGCATTTCAGTGTCCAAAAATTTCTCTGGCCCTTTTTAATTTACTAAAATAGATGCAGGTCAGAACACTTACGAGTAGGAACTAGACATATTGCTGTCCAGAGCTACTGCTGGACAGGAAAGATAACCTTTTTCTCTCTCGATGGGTGAACTTTGAGTGTGATTTGCATTTAATAAGGGTCAATAAAACTGTTCAGTATTTGAAGTAGATATGGCAAGCATGTGTAATCAAGATAGTCTGTTTTGCCAAAATAAGCACAGTATCATGGGCATTAAGAACTACCAAAGATAGCCAATTGATACTTTATATTGATTTACTAATATAACCCAGTAAATATGATGGCACTTTACAGACAAATAGAAGGAATATTCCTGACTTGAAAAGCATGCACTATGAGACAATTGACATAACAACATTATGAAGATGTTAAGACCTGGATAAAGGGTGAGAGAGAGAGAATATTTTCTTACAATGGATTGACAGAGATTGACAAAATAATGATGTAATTACAGCATTTTGCTATTTTGGTACCAATATTAAAGAGATTATTTTAACCATATAGAGTAATTTTTCTTGAAGAAAGTTCAGGAAAAACACTTTGCTTCTTAAGTTTCTTTGCATAGTGAGTATGATTATTTTTACAAAATGTAGAAGTAATAGTATATGTTCTAAACGCAACTGTGTTCAGCATAGGTCCTTGTCATTGTTTTAACTCCAGCTGAAATTTAAACAGTTAAAGGTTAATCAAAGACAAAATGTTTTGAAGGGAGATCACAGCAAGATAGTGCATTTATCTGCTAATTGTCTGAGGGCAAATTCACAAAAAGCTGCCTTTGTTGGCTTGTGTTATCTGACTAGGGGCAATGAATTTCAGATTATTTGTTCTGCTGATAATCAAGTTACTCATTAGGTTGTTCAAGGATCAGGCATCATTAGATGCTCAATAAATATATGAGTTTCATTATTAAAGCATTTTTTGTCTTCAATGTGAAATATATACCCTCAACCTATTATTAACTTGCTATTCAAAGATCAGTGTGGGATAAAACAGTTTGTTCCCTTCCAAGGGGATGCACTTTAGACATCATGTATGGGAAAAGATCTGCAATATTTTCTCAGTCGTATTAGGACCTTTCAGGATAGTATAGCAGAGGTGAAAAGAGGTTCCTTAATATCTTTGGAAACTGTTTTTTTTCTCTTGTGTGCTTGCATTCCAGGACTTTTAAATGTAAATGAGTCCAAACATCTCAATGTAAACATTGGCCAAAAGATTTTTTATGTCATGTTTCACATTTCAAATCAGGAACTTGCCACTGCTAATAACAAGATGAATTTCATATCCTTATTCTTTGCTTTAATTCTCTGTCCTCTGACAGCAAGATCTAATAAATTTAGAAGTGCTCCTGTAACTTCCTCCCAAGATTTTGGGCATCTAAAACTTTCCTGTTTTCAAAGTCCAACAAATACTCCTATTGGTCTTAGGAACACATGTATGTTAATGTCATTAAGGATTGGAATGGCTAAGAAGTGTAGCTCTAAAGATACCATTGTATGAGTCAAATGAGAAAGTAACAGGAGCTCAGTAACACATAGCCCTTCACCTAAGCTTCAGTGGGGGAAATCATTCCACCACTTTTAGGATGTCTTATATGCAACATGAAATTCTTTATTTTACCAAAATATTTCATACATATTAGCAATAATCTAACAGTGGTACTGTGACACAGTAAGTCATGCCCTATACATTGTCAGGGTTGTGGTGCACACTTATTTTCTAAGCCCTTTAGAAAGATGTGGCATGTCCTTTCTTTCAAAATTCCCACTTTAGGCTTTGGAGGACCAGAATGTAAACAAATTTCATTGCTTTTCTGAAGGTAGAAATGCAAATGGATCAAAGGTAAGTCCAGTAACAATTAGAGGGAAATACCTGCTGTCTCCCAAACCCAAGGTTTTTGTTCTTTTCTTAGTCAGAAAGGACATTTAGGCATGTGTAATTGTGGCATGTGTAATAGCTATTACAATGGCACAAACTTTACTAAGGTTTTGAAGGGAAAAAAGAAACTTTATCCAGTCATGCTTAAAGTAGTTTAGGCTGAGAATCCAAAACCAAAATACTCAGAATTTTTCTACCAGTTCTTGAAATGTGTTTTGACATTGACAGTGTTTTGAATGGAAATCACACATTCATCTGAAATATCCCTTACCTACCTATGGAAGCAGTATTTCTGTAAGAACAGGACCCAAATACAGTCACACAACCTATTTCACTACCACTATTTTCAAGTTTCCCTTCCCAAGTATGGATCAGACTCAACAATATTAGACCTCAATGTATATTTACTGTTTATTTGAAAATGTACCTCTGCCTATAACCATCCAATTAAGATTTTTTGTGTAATTTAGTCCATTTCAGCCAAAAGGCTCCCAACGCTGAATCTCTTCTATGTGCATCAAACCCATGTCCTTTTCTGTTTATTCATTTCTTGGAACTTACAACAAGGTACTTAAATCATTCCCTCTTCCACTGACTTAGAGCAATCTAGGACTGGCAGATGGAAATGGCTCTTGTTATTCTAGATACATACTACATATGAGTTTCTATTGGAGTTATTTTCCAGTCTCTACACTGCACTGTCAAACTAATATTTCTTGACTGTGTGAGGTTTATTTGTATGTGGGATATTAATCTGGATAAGCTGAGGTCAGAAATGTATGTTTACCTTGCCCAGATTTTCTTAGAATTCCTTTTTTTTTCTCAGAGTTCAGATGTTAGCTTTAGTTTCCTGTAGAATGACTTGGAAAGCTGATACAGTCAAACAAACATTAGAAAGTCTTCTATTATTTTAAGGAGGAACTGAACCGGTAATACTGTATTTGAAAAAAACTAATGCAGGGTGCCTATAAAGACTATTAGCACCCTTGAATAAAGGAACAGAATGTGAGAAATATGACCCAAGTTTCTTATTAGGGAATCTTGCATGATAAATTCCTTTACTAGATCTCTAGACCTCATTTCACTTCCAAGAAGTTCCCTTACGCAGGAGCTCCATGGTAGAATCTTTTTATCTAAACTATTCTGCTCTTTTGGGTTCCTCCTGGCTACATCCTATCCCAGATTTACTGTTGTTTTTCCAGAATACACAATGGGAGCAATCACTCTGCATGTTATCTTCTAGCTGTGCCTGTTTGAGAGTGCTAATTGGGGTGGGGCAAAACCATATCAGGGAAAACACGGGGAATAGTGAAACAGCATGAATAATCACATACTTAAGTCCATAACTTGGCCATTTTCATTTCCTGTTATGGCCTCAAAAATTCAGAGATGAGATTATTAACTGTGCCCTACCTGGATGATGGGAATTTACACATGGATCTTAGATTGAAACCAGTCAAAAATTAGTCAGAAGGAAGACTGCCTTTTAATGGCATAACACAGAAACTGAACTTAATTCAAAGTGTGGCCACCAGCTCAAGCAAGTGTTTGCATCAGAGCACAGAGCAGCAACAATCTACTGAGGTTCAGAGCTTGTAGGTAATTTACAAGGACAAAAAATGTAGACCTGTCAAACATGCCTTGAACTTTATGACCATCTGCAGCAACAGAGGAGAATTTGTACAATGCAGCACTGCAGTCCAGCTCCAGACTTGTGGACACAATGCCCTATGTCTAGTATGCAAGATTCATTCAGCAGAGAAGAACCAAAGTCAAGGAACTGTTGGATGCCCATAGACAAACCTGTAAATCAGTTTGCTTTCATTGCTTTGGTCTTCATATGATGCTTCTGCAATAAGGGTTAACTAAAGTAGCAGTTAATTACATGCTGATTTTGGCTAGAGTAGAGTTAATTTTTACAGTACCTGGTATGGGGCTATGATACAGATTTGTGATGAAAACAGTGTTGATAATACAGGGGATGTTTTAACTGGTTCTGAGCAAACTTACACAGAGCCAAGGCCTTTTCTTCTCACCCCACCTGCAAGTACGCTGGAAGTGCCCAAGAAGGGAACACAGACAGGACAGCTGACACCAACTGGCCAAAGGATTATTCCC
Source organism: Scytalopus superciliaris (assembly GCA_013400415.1). Taxonomy (NCBI): domain Eukaryota; kingdom Metazoa; phylum Chordata; class Aves; order Passeriformes; family Rhinocryptidae; genus Scytalopus; species Scytalopus superciliaris. The sequence continues at coordinate 1,237,725 of VXBX01000122.1, read as the reverse complement.
ATTATCATATGGCATCCATGCTCAGCATATAAAGGTGGGCAAAGAAAAAAAAAGTGGGGGGATGTTTGGAGTGATGGAACCCTCCTCTCCTGGAGATGGCTGAACACCTGCCTGCCCATGGGAAGTGGAGAATCAATTCCTTACATTGTTTTCTTGCAGAGGCAGCTTTTACTTTCTCTGTTAAACTGTCTATCTCAGCCCATGTGTTTTCTCACTTCTACTTTTCTGGTTCTCTCCCTCATTCCACCAGGGAAGGGGGGTGGTGAATGAGTGGTTGTGTGGGGCTTAGTTGCCAGCTGGGGTTAAATGAAGACAAGCTAGAAACAGTTGGACTTAAAAGCAGCAGTCGTGCCTGATTCTATTGGTTTCTCACTACACCGCATTTATTACCCTTAGACATCTACTGCAGAGACCTTTCACACATTTTAAATTGTGTTGAAATTTCAGATTTTCCTAAAATGTAAAACATGTTGATTAACACATCATATACATTATTCACCATGATACATGTTGGCAGTATACGAATTACAGAAGTTTTGCTGTCTGCATAAATTTAGCAACCACTCTTAAAACACTTATAGAGTAACAGCTGATTATCTAGATATTCAGAGTATGGTAGGGGCACAAGACAGCAAAATCAAGCATTCCTCATTAGAAGCATTAGCCTGCATATATAGGGTCACTTGCCAGTATGAAAACAGTATCTCTGTAGTGGGAAAAAAATAATGCAGCATCTGCTATATTGATTGCAGATGCTGTTCATTGGTAGGGGTGTTCTGGCTACCAGGCACTTGGATACACATTTGATACACATTCACACACACAAAAAGGCAATCACATACTACTACCTGCAGTTCAATTAGCATTTAAACACAGGCCTCAAGGTACCTTATGGACAGATCTTTTAAGGTATGCCTGGTAATAACACATAAAATAAGGCATTTCAAAGAAGTTCGGGGAAGTTAAATGATTTTACAAGCTGGATTTTTAAAGGCAGTAATAATTACTGCCTTCTGTTCTTTAAAAAGAAAGAAGAAAACAGTAAAAACAAAAAATCAAAGAAAAATATTTTTACAGAATGTCAAAAGTGAATTGTACAAAGTGATAAAAAGCAAGATTTTCTGAGCTGATAAACATAATAAACAAGAGGCTAATTGTAAACAACAGTACTGTAATGTCAGTTTAATTGCTAGAGAAGGACAAAAATCTTAAAAGACAGACAAAGAAGTTTGCATGGAACACAACACAGGAGCTGAATAATTATGATTAGTGCCATCAACGAATTTTTGAACAGGGAACAATAAGGGACAGGAAAGCAAGCAAGTCACAAACTGTTCAAGCCCGGTTGAACCTTTAAGCAAGTATAAATATAACTTTTAAAAGAGATACACAGAAGCCAGAGAGTAACTGTACAAGATGCAACAGCAGTGAAACAGAAAATTAAGTAACTTAAAAAATCTGAGTAGAGATGCTGAAGGTAATGAGCTCTTACAAGGACAAAAACAGGTTCTCTTCCTCTATTTTGAAATATTCTTGCTAATGAAAAATAAGAATACAGTAAGAAATGAAATTTTATGGTTATGATAAGAGAACTCTATTATTTCAAAAGACAAAGCTGTAGTCAGAAAGTGTTTTGATATGACATACATAACACTGACCTCATCTTCTTTCAAACTTCATAACTGTCATCAGATAAAAACAGTTCCCTGAATGTTGCTAACTCAGCATGGTACTATTGGCCACTGTATTATTATAGCATGTTTTTAAAATGTTGCAAGAGAAATGTGGGATTTCAGAAGTGCTCCAAGGTGGATTAACTCTCCTCATCTTGACACCATGATAAACTCTCGGTGCATTTAGTGCAGAATGCTGACAGTAGATTCTTCTTCTCTAACTGTATCCATCAAAGTGGTAGGTGTCAATTCTAAGCAAGGAATTGGAAAAGTAAAAGGACAGGCCCCCTTTGGAAGGTAAATTACCCTCACAGAAGACAGGTTCCTGAAATAGACAAAATTAATTGCTTTCTAGAGGTGGCTCCCAAGAGAACTTAGATGGAGACCAAGACAACCAAGTTAAGCAATACATGTGCATTTTATACAGCAAACTTCAGCAAGATAGTTTTTATAGTGCCAGCATCTGGAAAATGTCTCATTGTCATGTTTGACCAATAACACTATGAAAGCTGGGTGCCTCATGATGAATTTCATTTATGTCCAAGCATTTGGAAATGTTTTCAAAACAGAAAATGTCGTCTTTTACCAGAAACATTGTTTACGGGAATCTGACAGAAAAACAGCACCACAAATTTTGTTTACTCCAACTTCTTAGCATACAGAACTATTTGTTACCAAAAAACCCGCAACCAACCAAACAAAACACCAAACTTGCTAAAAAATATATATATTTTCAGATGAAGAAACTTGGGCTCATAGAATAGAAATGAAGAGAATAAAATGTCCAGAGTGGGACAGGACCAACAAGGATCATTGAGTCCAACCCCTAACATGCTTAAAATCAGTAGGGAAAGCAGAAATCTGAAAAACTATAGTGTGTTCTTTCATTTTCACTCATATTCAGTCCTTCATAATAGATGACTTTAGTTTTATGATTCGAAATTTCCCTGCTGACCTCTATGTTTTAAGCAGTTGCCTATGTTGTCAAAGTTAGTTTGGTCAAGCTCCAAGATAACTGGAAGGTGGAAGGCATGGCTAGGAAAATAAAGGCTTCAAATGTGAAGTTCAACATATCCACATATTAACAGTTTTGATCCACAGGGGTTTTTTTAATCCACAATTTTTCACTCTCTCACCAGCTTTTCCAAATTTCTGAACAGAGTTAGAAACAGTCCAGGATGGCACAGCTAAAAGGAATTTCTGCTTCAATCCCACCTCAAGCTGACAGTTTAGATGGATCCATTTCTTTGGAGATTTAGACAACAACTTCAGACACCTATCTTCTTTCTAGGCAACCAGTGGCTCTTTTATAAAGCTTCTAATCCTGAGATATGGCTTTATATATTAGTCCAGCTGGATTCAGTGCAAACATTTGTATTATATGCAGCTGCTGTGTGGAAATCTGTTTTCTACCAACTGAGAAACATCTGTAGATTATGTCCTAGTTAATGCAGAAGGGCTTTGTTCATTTCTTTGTTTCATCTTATTTACACTATCCCTCTTTTTATTAGTCTCCCTGCTGTCTAACAGACTTCAGCTGATACAGTGCACTGCTGTGAAAAATCTAGACTGCATTCATTGCATCAAACATATACAGTAACTTTAGTTTTCACTTGCTTGAGGTTATATCCTCCCTGCATGTTGCATATACAATCTCCACAAATGTTAATGGGCTTTAAGATTGTGTACTGAGGGCAAACTGGAGCTCTTATATTAGTTGCTGGTTAGATTCCATCATGCTTCATAAAGCACTAACTGGTAAAATGTAATTGTTAGAACAAGGTCCATAGCACAAAATAATTTAAGGGAACAAAAACTTTTTAATTCCTGCTTAAAATAAAATTGAGTATGTATGGTTACGTGATAAGAATTCTAGGGTACTTATATTTAAATGCATGTACAAGCAATTAGTTGATCCTGCACGGATTCGCTTCTGTAATACATATTGTGGACTGATGAAGCAAAAGCTGTTATCAAAGTGAAAAGGAACACAGGCTTTTATAAGGTCAGCAATTTTTCAATGAAAAGGCAGAGCAAGGATTACAGCTTCAGACATCTTGGTACCTACTTAAATATCTAGAACTTTGAACATTTGTTGGTGTTTCTGGGGATAAAATAAATCATTTAGGAAAAGAAAGGGGAAAACGGGCGCTTTATTACATGTATTTACTTCCCCTTTGAAGTTCGTGTCAGATTTGCTCATTTAAAAGAAAATAATTCCACTACAGTCATTACAGTAATTCAGGTTCAAACAGCCGATGAAACCAAGCTATATTCTGTCTGCTTTGAAGATCTTTGGTGAGTTTTCTCACACACATTTTGAATAAATCTCCTAAAACACAATGCTATAGAAAAACTGACAGACTGAAAGGGAGTAAACCACAGTATCAGAGATACTAGAAATGAGAAAATAAAATCTTTCTCAAGAAGGTCATGTAATCTCTCCCTCACTAGAGCAGATTTTTTTCTATAAAGCTTTTTTCAGAATCAGTTTAAAAATGAACAAGTGGCATTTCCATCACTTCCCCTGGGAGGCAATTTCATACTTAATGTATTCTCAGTGTATATAAGGTAGGGAAGGACACCCACATCTCCCACTTTGTTGAAAAGTGCTCTAATCATTTGGGAGAGAGGGCAGGTGGGAGGAAAGGAAATGTATTCCACCCCTCTTGTTGAAGTTGTGTCACTATGCAGAAAAGATTTCAGGATATCATGGAAGGGGGGAGGGAGAGGGAGAAGGGAAAGAAGAGAAAAAGCTATCTTCTAGTTAGCACATTCAATTTGGTATAGTGAATCCTAGATTATCTCTACGAGTTTTACTCTAGAGATTTTGTTTTATCCACTGGTCAAGATAAAATAGGAAACATTTCTAGCTATTTTGTCTACAGTTCTTATTTTTTTAAGCTTGTATATAGAAATACACGATTGAAGAGGCATGACCATCTGTTTTTCTCAGATGGTATTTTGCATCACGCGTATGGACCTGGAAAAAAACCCCACAACTTCTCTAGACAATCTGTTGGTGTGACATACAGTGCCTGGTGCAACTTCCAGGTTAGATGTTAATTTCACCTGTGCTACTTAGTAATACATAATTAAAAGCAAAACAATATTACTTTAGTAGGAAAATGAAATCATATTAATTAACTTTAATTTATTTACAAAAGTATTTTATTGACTTTGGCATTTCAGTATCCTTCTTCCTGTGGTAGTGAAATTCAAAGTTTAAGTAGACTGAGTTTAAAGTTACACTGTGTTTGAGCTTCATGCTGCATCAGCGTTAGCATTCTTTGAACAGTAGCTTCATTTTGCTAAAGCTGTATTCCTTGCCACATACAAATACAGCCATTGATGCAATACCTTATGTAATGAAGCAGGGATAGGACAGGGCTAACTTTAATAAGTATAATAAACCCCATGCATTTCTGAAGGATTAGGGTTCTGTCTAAAATATGAACTTTGTGTTCCAATCTGTAAATGTTGAGTAGTGATCTAATTCAAGTTGTAATTTTACCACAAAACTAAACTAGTATGCTTTTTTTTTCCTTTTCATATTCTGATTTTTAGCAAGATATTTTTGCTGAATGCCTCATCATAGAAGGTTTTGTGGACTTTTTCAGTGAAAGCACCTCTGTGCCTAGTGGGATACTTTTACAGTGGGTAAGTGGCAGGAGAATGTAATTAGATGGAAGGAGACTACATGAAAGTCAAAAGATGAAAGTGTTATGACACTTAGGCAAGCTCAGATAAAACACTTGAGAAAACTCAATTTTAGCCCCTGTGATATGTAGACTGAAGTTGACTAAGACTCTCATTCAGACACAATGATAAATCTTCAGCTCCCAACTATCTCTACATTTTATTCTTCTCCATCTGTTCAATCAAGTGAAACTCTTAGCAGCTTCTTATATATCTTCCCCTTGCACAAACTTCCCTCACACAATTCCAGAATGTATGAATACATTCCAACTACAGTGAGCACCCTCTAGCTGTTTTCTGTACCATCTTCTTTGTTTTGTGCTGAGCCATCTGTTGTCCTTAGAATGTAAGTCCTTCGGACCAAATATTCATTAATTATTGAGCAATGATTTCTGAGCAAAATTTATACTTAAACCACAGGAATTGTTAGTAAAAAAAGAAGGTATCTTCTTATTCATCTAATACCTATGGAAGTGATGGTATGCATGATTATCTGCGCTATCAAGTTTAATTTGAATGAATCTTCCATATCTGTCTTCAATTTCTGCAGTACAAAGTACTTCACCTCACTATATATCATCAGACAAAGCCCGTTACTGATTCTGAAAGTCGCATTCCTGCAAGTGGCAGAAAGATGCTGTGCACCACTTTCTTTTCCTACCCCTCCAAACACCTATTATTATTGCAAAACAAATGAGATTCAGGATATTTACTGCCTACTGTGCATAAACTCAAAATAGGCAGCACAATTCCTACTTGTCTCCCAGATAGTGAGGTAAGGCTTCCAAGAGTGAACTCATTTGTCTGAGTGCTCATTTCACTTTCTCCAGGCACGTATCAAGATTAAGTAGGAAATCACTGTATCTTTGCATGCTTTTACAAAGAATGAGCAAAGACTTAAAATGACAACAAAATTCCAAACTGATATTCTTAGTGCAATGCCTGTCAATACAAAAGCAACTCAATTTTTATACACTCAAAAGAAAAACAGAATAGCAAATTGGAATAGTAAGTAGGCAGTCTAATCTAACACAGCACCAATCTCAAAAAACATACTTTGATCTTGATCAAAGGTAGAGAAACTGGATGGGTACCTATCTTCACATCACCCATAGTGTTTCTCCTGTAGTAGCAGATAGCAAATGCCAACTTCACAATAGTGAGTAGCAGTTACTCACACTGAAGTCAGTGAAATTACTCATGCGAGCAACACCACCAATGACAGGAAGAGATTCACAACCTGACATTTAGTGAATAACTTCTGTTTGGTGAATAACTTCTAGCTTGTTACCTCCACAAAAGATAGCTCAGGTAAAATGGTAGATATTTTTAAAGAAACAACCCTTTTAGAGAAAGAAAGGAAAAAACAAAACAAAACAAAAAAACCCCACCAAACAAACAAACAAAAAACACAAACCCAAAACCCCATACAAACCAACCCACAAACCAGGGGGAAAAAAGTGTGAAAGAAAAATCCTAAATAACCCCCCTCAAAAAAACCCCACCCAAACCATTAAAAAAATTACAAAAAACCCCCAGCAAAACTAAACAACACTGGAAAGCAGAAGTCCATGGATGTATCTGAGGGCTGTTACCATGACATGTTATAAAAATTAATATTTTTCAGGGTCTCTGTGAAGAAGATAGAAGAGGGAAAATTTGGTGCAGATTTTAAATTACTTCAACAATAGATATCCAAGAGGACTTGATTTAAAATTTCAGATACGAAATGCAGGAACTATATAGTTCATGCAAAACATACATACTTTTCCTGATTTGGTCCACTTCTGATTTTCAAAGCCTAAAAGGACACCCTATAATTTTCCACTAATCTACTTGACTTGAGTTAAACACTTTAGATTAATAGGTTTAGCCAGTAAAACTGAAAATTACCCTCTTCTTTGAAAAAAACTAACTTCTTCAGCTAACATTTAGTCAACCATAAATGCCTTCCACAAGTGCTTTTCTAGTTTCTCTTCACCAGGAAATTGAACAACATGCTAGGAAGTCAAATGGATTCAAAGTACAGAAAAATGTGTTCAGCAAACAAGAGTCTAGGTATGTGCTCTCTTACTGACACAAGTGGTCTGCAGGACAGGGGACACAAATCAGTATTTCTGAAGATATAAAGTGTTTCTTCCTGACTGCATACTGCATAAATTTATGTTTTCAACCGTTTTACGAAAATAATCAAAAGCATGACAACAATTTTCAAGTCCTGTTTTCCTTGGATATATCACAGCAGTGGTATTTGGAGAGGTTCCCAATGCTAAGGACTCAACACCCAACACATTGTGTTGGGTGTAAGGACTAGCTGCATAGAGCTGTACAAAATCAGTACATGACCACACCTTCAAGCTTAATAGTGCCTTGAAATTCTGGGTTCCCCACTTATGCTTTATACTTTTCATTGCAGGTATCTTAAGAGTTTAATTTAGTTGTCTCTTAGACTTCTATTCCCTTGTAGTCAGCTAAGACTCAGAACTCATAATGATGTCAAACCGTGCTATGAGAATAGAGAAACTAATACTACAGTCTTTGAAGTGTGTTAATTTTTTTATGCAGCTCCACCAATAAGACCAAATCTCAATAAATAAGTTCAAGTCTTTGTGTTGCAAAACTTATGAATGCAATAGGTATTTAAGTAATGCTCCACTTGGAAGTGATTTTTATTTTATTTCATTTATTTTATTCTATGTATAGTTCATATATGAGTCTTGGCCTTGGACAACAGCAGTTCATGAAGGAAAAACATGAAAACAAAGACAGGTCTCCAAACTTATGAAAAATCAGACCAATTGTAAGCACATTCTTTGGGTATTTTCTTGCAAATGTTATATAAACTCCTCATTGTATGAAGAGTTGGGTTTGGAATATCTGTTGAATTGAGCTTTAATGTGCTGACCTCGACTTATGTCCTATACAAAAATGAAAGACAATATAAAGGAGATCTTGGTCTTTCAAGAGTGCAATGGACAATGACAGTACAAGCTGAGGGTGGTTTCAGATGTTTGCTTCAGTGCCTCTACAGATTTACGCATGATGCCTTGAATGCCTTCTGAGTCAGGACAGTAAAACAAGGGCTGGCTATGTCTGTATCCCTGGTCTTAATTAGGAGCTATGGGTTATTCCTTGAATACTGAGCTTTAATACATACTTGAGTTCTCTAATATCTTAGTAAATATATCTATACTGATCACAGGAGCATGTAGTATTTGGTTTCTTCCTAAGCTCACTAAAATTTACTGCAGTCTATTCTGCTTAGCTTAGTTTTCTAGTTTCAATGTTCAATGTATATGGTACATCATAGGTGAAACCTCTCAAACAAACTGACTCATCTGCAGGAATTTGTTCTACTAATAATTTTTTATTTCAGTCCCCCAACTAAGGAAAGTGCTTAACTTATATTAATTTGTTCATATATTAACCATATTTTAAAATATCATTTATTGAGCAAGGATAGTTTCCTCAGTTACACAGAAGATATAAAAACCTTCTGGTGAGAGATCATGTCAAACTCCTTCTTTCTATACTCTAAAACAATAGATCTTCTATAAAATATACTATTATAAAGATTCTGTAACAACAATCAGCAGTTTGAACTTTCAGCTACCAGGTGGTTTTGTGTGTCATATGTGTCAGATCTTTAAACAAACACTGAAAGATGACACCTCTTCAAATGCCTCTGTTCCTTTTATAGCCTATCTAGTAAAGGACTGTTTAGCAGACCAATGGCTTGTACACTATGGAATGAGGAGTTTAATGGTTCATACATACTTTATTTGAAAAATATCAATAACCATTCACAAGTCTTTTCTTGCATAAACTACAGGAAAATCCCTATGTAAATGGTGCATAGCTTCTTTATGATTCATGCTATGGATTGTTTGATGTGTGGTTTGGGGGTTTTTGGTGGTTTTGGTTTTTTGGGGTTTTTATTGGGTTTTTTGTTTGTTTTGGTTTTGGTGGGTTTGTTTGGTTGGTTGGTTGGTTTTGCTTTTGTTTTTTCCAAGTGTTAAATCACTGTTAAAAGTGTGGCTTTGCCTGCCAGGCTTAAGGTAAATTTCCAGTGGAGATTAAGTACACGTCATTCCTTACAAACATTTTCAGTTACAAAAATAGGCCGAATTGAATGCTCTGTTTTCTCCCCTTTTTTAAAATTGAAAATAGTCATATTGAAGTATTCAATAATATCTGTTTGGTAGACTGGGAATCTAATTCATTCAACCAAATTCAGAAGCCAGAAAGGGAACTGTATTTTAAAAGCCCTGAGTCTTACTTCATGGAATTTAACTATGTAAAAACCAGAGACTCAGAATACTGAATTTCAAGTGTTTTCTTAGTAGATGCCCATAAGTTCAGCCATGGCCAAGAGGAGCACAGAACAGTGACTCAGATAACTGTGGAATAATCTAACTCTTATCTCCTTATCCATTTGCGCAAACTGTTCTCCTTTGGATTTCAAGCTAGCAACAACTAACTGACATGTGGAAGGTCTAAAGTTTTCTCTGTTAACAGACCACAATATAAGAGGTTTGGTTTGTACAGCCAGAGCACAATTTTTTAAAAAATAAGTGACAATGAAATATTTAAAATTAAAAAGTATATAAGCTTTGTGTAACTCCCTAATGTGGACTAGGGAATAAATGAGATTTACCCTACTGTTAACCTTACTGTTTGTCAGTGAAGGTGAAACACCTGAAAAGTAGACCTCATGAATGAAAAGAAACAATGATTCTGTGAGTGTGTGTATGTGTGCATATTTTAATTTTGTTAACTTTGTTACTTCTGTTAGGTTTGCTGAATAGATAATTAAGGCAATAAACATTGTAACACAAACATCAAACATTAGAAACTGCCTGAAGTATTAGCAAATTATTTTCTTTCCTGGTAGACAGGAAGTTCTTATATCCCCTTTTCACTACAGGTGCCTGACACATTTCCTGTACTCTATCAAGTAATTTCAGTGCCATTCGAGTTAGGTTAAATTCTTCTAACCTCTGGTCTAACCTCTAGCCAAATACTGGAAGGTGACTTTTGAAGTTGTATCATTCCATTAGAAAGAAGAATAATTTAAGTACTGAAACACATCTTTAAAATATTAAAATGCTACATGAATTTCAGATTAGATTTTGGGGGTTTTCTTTTCACTCACCTATGTCAAAGAACTGAAAATATTTTTAGATTAAAAGTTGCTTTTACTTTCTTTATGAAAATTTGAGGCATTCAGCTCCAGGTACAGGATTACAAAAATGTTTTGTTGCAAGATGGAACCTGGGCTTTTGCACAGAAGAGCTTTTTAATTTTTTCCTACAAGTTATAATTAGGAAGGGTGTGGTCACAGAAAAGTGTTAAATTTTTGCCCAATCCTGTCTCCTTTTGTGCAAAGTGAAATGTTACCTGGTATTGTCCCATAAAGCTTATGAATAGAGGGTTTGATTGAAGATTTAATAAAATTAACACTACTTTCTTATTTTCCTCTTTTCTTCTTAATCTTCCCTTCAAGATGAAACTCATCAGCACTTGACAAAAACTGCAAATAACAGCCAGATGCAGGAGTTGGTTTTATCTTTTTATGCAAGTATGTGGTGCTAATTAGTGCAAATTGATTAAACTTTAATTGCCTGATCCATGGCTAATTAATATTTATAAGATGAATGAGCAAGAAAACCAGACATTTATTAAAACACTTTAATGATTTTTCATATGTTTTGACAAAGCAAAGCAAATAGATGTTATGAGTTTAGATGTGCCAGACATAAGTACAGTATTTCTTACATTTTCTATCAGCATCAGAAAACTAATCATTTTCCCTCACAAACTACATATGAAAGTACTTTTTCTCTTCCACCCAAACATTATGGTGCAGTGTTCTATTTTGTACTTCATAATGTGATTTGTTGAACAACAGAATGACATAGAACTATCATGCCTCATGCAAGCAAATACACAGCTACATCAGACCGAATTTGTGTTAAAGTATGTTCTTTAAAATGGGCTGAACTGAATTGCTTCTTGCTATGTCTACCTAAGCTGAAAAATACTATGTCTAACAATATGACAGTATGGCTATCAGTAGATTACTTCTTGCACTTCTCTAAAAGCTCATCTCCTATTGACATACAGTATATTCAGACAAAAATTCTTTCCTAACGATAACCCCAGTGCTTTGAATACATTGTGTGAAAAAAAGAAAAAAAATCTTGTCTTACTATTGTAGTGTATCCTAAAACTATTTTGAAGCCCTTATGCAGCTTGCTTTTTCTCAGTCCAGTGGGAAAGTCCACTACTGTTTTCATTCATTCTGATCCACCAAACTGGATGACCTGCTAGACAATTCTTTTCAGTAGATTTCACCTTTGCTTAACCTTCCTATATGCTTTGCCTTCCAACCAGTCTGCAGTCTAAAAAGGAAATAATTGGGGTGGCAAGGGAATGGGTTTTATACATACTAGTAAATAAAACAGGAAAAATAAAGGATCTAAATTTTGTCTCATGGTTATTCATATTGTTCCTCCCAGGAAAATCATAGCACAAATGTTCTAGATTTGGTTCAGATATAGTAAATTGTTAGAGGTTAGAAATAAAGCCTCTTAGGATTCAGATTTCCAGTTCCTTGATATCAGTGACATTTGGGCACATAAGCATCACCAAAAATGTGTGACACCTTTGGCAATCCAGTCAGAATAATCTCTATCATTTCTTATTTGGTAGCATAGATGTCACCTTTACATCTCCAAAGAAAAACCCCAGGCTTGATAAGTTCAAACCTGATGGAACCTTTGGGCTACATTTTGTATAGCAAATAAAATTATATTGCTTCTCTTTGCATAGAGATGAGCTAAATTCACTGACATTGCTAACTGAAAGAGGGTGATCACTGACCATAGGACCATGTGGTACAGACTGACTTGCATCCACACTGCTTAAAACTATTGCCATCTGTAACATGTCTAGATGGGACATCCAAAATGGTGACAAAGAGAACAGTTAGTTTGTTAATCAGATGTTAACTGCTCTCTCCCTACTCCTCCTTCAGCAGGTTAGATATAATCAATAAACCTCAGCAACCTTAAGACCAGGTGATCTCTGACATTTCTATGCACTGAAAGGTTGTAATTTTTAAATTTGTTGATAAAATGCTCTTTATTTTAGTTCTTTCTTTGTTTTCATTTTTTAGCACAAGGTAACTTAAGGACTGAACTAATATTGTTTAATAAATGATCCCCAAATAAATACATTTTGAGCAATGATTGTAAGTTAAAACCACTGAAAACCTTCCCATTCTTACTGCAGTCAATTAGTAATTCATTTCAGATAATATACTTTTGAAGCCCTTCTGCCCACACACTCACACACCCCCCCACACACAGGTTTTTGATCCACTAAAAACGTTTTGTAGTGAAAATTTTAGTAAAACACTCTTACTGTGATCCAATTAGGCACTGTAAAAGAACCCCACAACACAAATATAAAAAAAAGGAATCCTTTTAGAAAATAAAAATCACCTGTATTACTAAGCGATTTGTCATAGCAAATTATTAGAAAATTAGATTAACTGTCACATTCAGAAACAATCTATAATTAAATGTAACTAAACATTAGAGAAAACATTTTAAATGGATGAATAAATGTGCTAGCCTACAGAGTAGCAACTATACAAACTTGAGGAGCAAAAAATAATGATTCATTCATCATGTACAAGAAGAATTCAGAAAGTTTCTGCTAAACTCAGTTACAGATATCATTATGTCCTGTAATTTCTTATTAAGAACTTGAACTACACAACAGACAACATTTTCTGGAGCACATAAAAACAAGTGTAGACATCTTCTGGGGCTGTTGTGTAAAGAAGGAGTCACAGGATCACAGAACAGTTGAGGCTGAAGGAGACCTGGATGTCATCCGGTTCAACCCCTCTGCTTAAATAGAGACACATAGAGTCATTTGCCCTGGGCCATGTCCAGACAGCTTTTGAATGTCACTCTCACAGAGAAAAAAAAGTTTTTCCTTAAGTAATGTAATAAACACAGTAACATCATCTGCTTGTTCCTACCACAGTCATGTTATGCACACATGCTTTCTTTCACTGGCCTTAAAGCTGAACATGCATAACAAAAATATAAGAATACTTATGAAATTGAAATTCAGTGAAATTTCACATATCACATGATAATTACACAAAAGATTATTGTCATTTGAATCAGTGAAGCTCTAGAAAAAACTCTAGACTAAATTCAAGTCTAAAGTATCAAATTAGATAAACTACTGCTGAAATCTTGAGCAAGGTTCAATACCAATATAAAATTCCAGTCAGATTTGTCCAGTATGTCTTCTGATCATGTGTTGTTGGAGTTTGCAGTCCTGAGGGATATGGGTCAGATACGGAGTAAAGCTAGACCACTGAACTTTAGGAAAGCAAACTTCCAGCTCTTCAAGGAGATAGTCCCTGAAGATACTGCCGCTGGGGACAAGGGAGCAGAACAGACATGGCAGTTCTTTAAGTCTTCTGTAAAGTTCAAGAACTAGCATTCCCCAGGAGTAAGAAATTGGGCAAGGAAGGCAAGAGACTGGCATTGCTGAGCAGGGGCCTGGAGGTCAAACTAAAGGGCAAGAAGCAAATGCACAGGCAGTGGAAATAAAGAAAGGTAACCTGGGAAGATTATAGGAATGAAGTTCAGTTGTTTAGGGATGAGATGAGGAAGGCCACAGCAAAGCTGGATTTGAACCTGGCAAGGGATGCAAAGAATAACAAGAAGGGCTTCTACAGGTATTTTAACCAGAAAAAGAAGATCAAAGAAGGTGTACCTCCCTGATAAACAACTCTGACAAGCTGATAAAGATGGATGGGGACAAGGCTGAGATACTTGTTGCCATAAGCCTTAATATAGTTGTAGATTTTAATATAGTTTTATAGTCTTTTGCATTTGAAAAGTAGCTTATAACCCCTGTAGCAAATACTTNAGCTAAACTGTTACTAAAGGATCTTTCTCTGCTTTACTCTGTCATGGAAGTTTTCTTCCTAGGAATTCCAGTCAACATACTCAACAACTTTTTTTACCTCAGTCTTCAATGGTAACCTCTCTTCCCACACCTCTCAAGTGGATGGACAGCAGGATGGGGACTGGAGAAGCAAAGTGCTTCCCAGTGTAAGATCAGGTTCATGACTACTTGAGGAAACTGAATGCACGTAAGTCTATGAGAGCCAATGAGACATGTTCCAGAGTCCTGAACGAATTGGCTGATGTAGTTGGCAAGCCATTCTCCATGTTATTTGAAAAGTCATGGCAGTCAGGTGAAATCTCAGGTGACTGGAATAAGGGAAATATTGTACCCATCTTTTAAAAGGTCAAAAAGGAGGATCCTGGCTGGGAACTGCTGATCTGTCAGTCTCACCTCTGTGCCTGGGAATATCATGGAACACAGATCCTCCTAGAAGCTGTGCTAAGGCACATGGAGGACAGGGAGGTGATTCGGGACAGCTAGCACAGTTTCACCAAGAGCACATCCTGCCTGACCAACCTGTTGGCCTTCTGTGATGGAGTGACTGTATGTGGACAAAGGAAGGGCTACAGCTATCACTTACCTGGACTTCTGTAAAACCTTTGACACAGTCCCCCACAACGTAGTTTTTTTCTAAATGGATTTGACGAGTGAACTGTTAGGTGGTTAAGAAATTGGTTGGACAGTTGCATACAGAGGGTAATGGCCAATGACTCTNTGGACAGCAGGATGGGGACTGGAGAAGCAAAGTGCTTCCCAGTGTAAGATCAGGTTCATGACTACTTGAGGAAACTGAATGCACGTAAGTCTATGAGAGCCAATGAGACATGTTCCAGAGTCCTGAACGAATTGGCTGATGTAGTTGGCAAGCCATTCTCCATGTTATTTGAAAAGTCATGGCAGTCAGGTGAAATCTCAGGTGACTGGAATAAGGGAAATATTGTACCCATCTTTTAAAAGGTCAAAAAGGAGGATCCTGGCTGGGAACTGCTGATCTGTCAGTCTCACCTCTGTGCCTGGGAATATCATGGAACACAGATCCTCCTAGAAGCTGTGCTAAGGCACATGGAGGACAGGGAGGTGATTCGGGACAGCTAGCACAGTTTCACCAAGAGCACATCCTGCCTGACCAACCTGTTGGCCTTCTGTGATGGAGTGACTGTATGTGGACAAAGGAAGGGCTACAGCTATCACTTACCTGGACTTCTGTAAAACCTTTGACACAGTCCCCCACAACGTAGTTTTTTTCTAAATGGATTTGACGAGTGAACTGTTAGGTGGTTAAGAAATTGGTTGGACAGTTGCATACAGAGGGTAATGGCCAATGACTCTGAGTCCTGATGGACATCAGTGACAAATGGTATCCTTTAGGGGTTCATACTGGGACCAGTGGTATTTAATATCTTCATTAATTACGTAGAAGAAAGATCGAGTGCACCCTCAGCACATTTGCAGATGACACTAATCTGCATGTTGCAGTTGACACACCTGATTGACACACCTGAAGGATATGGTGTTTTCCAGAGGGACCTGGACAGGCTTAAGAATTGGACCCATGAGAAGTTCATGGGGTTTAACAATGCCAAGTACAAGGTGCTGCACCTTGCACTTGCACTTTGCTCTTTGTCAGGGCCAACCCCCAGTATCAATACAGGCTGGGGGATGAACAGATTGAGAGCAGTCTTGCTGAGAAGGACTTGGCAGTGCTGGTGGGTGAGAGGCTGGACATGACCCAGCAAAATTGTGTCCTGGGCTGCTCCAAAAGCAGCATGGCCAGCAGGCTGTGATGTGATTTTGCCCCTCTACTCTGCTCTGGTGAGACCCCAGCAGCAGTGCTGCATCCAGCTCTGTGGCTCCCAGCACAGGAAGGACATTGACCTGTTGGAGCGAGTCCAGAGGAAGGACACCAAGATGAACAGAGGGATGGAACAGCACTCCTATGAGGAAAGGCTGAGAGAACTGGGGTTGTTCAGTAGAAGGGGAGGATTCAGGGTGACCTAACTGTACCCTTTCAGTATCTGAAGGGAGCCTACAAGAAAGCTGGAGAGGGACTTTTTACAAGGGCATGTAGTGATAGGACAGTAGTTTTAAACTAAAAGAGAGAAGATTGGATACTAGAAAGACATTCTTTTCTGTGAGGGTGGTGAGGCACTGGAACAGGTTACCCAGAGAGGTTGTGGATGCCCCAACCCTACAACTGCTCAAGGCCAGAGTGGATGGAGCTCAGCCTGATGTAGTGAAAGGTGTCCCTGTCCATGGCAGGGTAGTTGGAACTACACGGTCTTTAAGGTCCCTTCTAACCCAAACCATTCAGTGATTCTATGATTCTATGTTCACTCACTTCCAACTATCTATTTATGCCTCTCACCTTCTGCTTAGGGCTGCATCAGATAAAGACTTAAATAGATAATAAAGAGACACATAATTGTTCTGACTATATGTCAAGTTCAATGGTTTTAATTCAGTTAGCTAAAAATTGATGATATTTGAGTTATGTTAGCATATCCATGAAATTTGTGTAGAATAACACAATACTTTGTGAGTATTTGTTGTGGGTAGGTTTTGTTGTTTTTTTTTCTTTTTTTTGTTTTGGTTTCATTTCCTACAGACATGTGATTATGGAAATTAATAGAAGTGCAAGGAGTTCTAGATTATTGATTTTTATTGGTGTTAGAGAACAAAACAGACTGTATAAATCTGGGAACTGTTGCATCATTTACTCATTACAGTTGGCATACTTTGAAATGAAAGTGGCCAAAAGATCATTTTCCAGAGTGTATACCATGTCAAAAGTTTAGTTCATGTACTCAGTCAATGAAACTTCATTTGTCTAAATTAATATGTCGTTCTGAGATCTGATCTATGTGCTCCATATTTGCATCAATGGAGCTCCTTTAAGCTCCACATATGCACTTAGATAATCAATAATCTCCTCTACCTGCATATGATGAGAACACTTTTGCACACTGTTCCATGACAAATAAATGTTTTCAACCTTCTCAGTTGTAATTAAGCACTTAGCTCATACTTTTTAATTGTTTTACAGTCTATTCCAATTTTTTCTATTATTAATACTTGGGTCATAATGCTGGGGTAGATTCAAGTCTCTAAAAATGTATTATTACTGCATATTTAAATAACCCACCACTATAATCTAGATTCCCTTAACAGTAAACAGCAAAACATCTCTAAGTGTCTTTAGGAAATCAAAGAGAAAATAGCAATCCTGAAGGAAAACTGGGGAGGAGAAAAGGTGAAAAAGAAAGAAATGTTCCTGGCCAAACATATCAGTTGCAGGTTATCAGAACCTTTTAAGGATTTTAAAGGTCCCTAAATTTAAAGGATCAAACATGTTCTGAAACTAGTACAAAATGTAGAATAACTCAAATGTGTTGTCTTGTACATGGAAATACTGATTTTGCCAACACACTGACTGCCTTTAATACAATATACTATGAATGGCAATGGGCATCTGTGTTTCTGAAGGGAGATTTGAACTTTAGTCTTTTGGGGAATGAGCCACTTTTCCATTCTTTCTTTTGTTGTTGGGTTTTTTTTTGTTTGATTGGGGGGTTTTGTTGTTTTTTGTTTGTTTGTTTGTTTTGGGGGGTTTTGTTGTTTTGGTTTTTTTTCTTCTTCTTAATAAAAAAAAAAGTGCTTCCTTCTCGTGAAATGCTCTGTTCCCTCTTCAGGACTAGAAAACAGCTTTGAATAATCTTCAAGATAAGTCCAGTAGCAAAATGTTCTCAAAAGCCTACTTAGAAGATAATGATCTTTTGCCCTTGGCTATTGAACAATGTCTCCAAAATAGCTTCTTGTAATTGGTTTTGTCATTTTATTATGCAGATGACCTGCATCAGACACATGGAAAGGAAATATTTTAAAATATAACAGAAGTATACACCCATGCATACATGCATATGGATACACAAATGTTTGTGTGTGTGTGTCTGTAAGTGAAAGTCCATTTCAGTTCTTTTTTTGTCCAGTAATTGTGGAAACTTGGATGTCATTTTTGACATCCAAACTTCTTTTGAAATACTGTCGAGTCTGCACTCACTTTTGCTGACTAATGCAAGCTACAAAACATTTGAAGTCCTGGGCATCCTGTCAGTCAACAAGACTGTCCTTCTATTCCAGTCTGGTTTATGAGTCTGAGACTGCTTTTCATGGAAAGCAAAACTTGACAAGGATGGGGAAAATCTAGCATGTGCCAGGATATCATACTAACATATATTTGGAATACAACTGGCTTGAGGAACATAGAAAAAGTCAAACAATCCCCTGACCTACAATATATTTAAAAAAAAAAAGGCAGAAAAACATGATACAGAACTAGAATGGACTTCTAAGTCCAAGATAACATTAATGCAAGAGATTGTTAAACATAATTCAATTTCTAAACTTACTAAAATCTGTTTTTAAAGTAGTTAAAATGCTTGTGTATTTTTCATGTTGGAAAACAAGCATGGTATCTTTTGCCTCTGGTGATTAAAATAGTCACTGAAACCCTAGATCAATTTTGTTGCTTAACTGTTTGTTGGTAGTTTAGTAATTACAGGCTTTTGACACAGCATTGCCTTTTCTCAACCTTGCCCATTTCCTTAGATATTTTTCTTCCTTCTCCCATCTTCACTACTTCATATATTTGTAGAAGAGTATTTTAATGACATTTTAAAATTCAACAGGTAACACAGTCATTTCAGTTTCTACATAGTTTCCTTCACAAGTTTATTCATGTTCTAGTGGCCATCCCAGTTTGAATAAGAAATTTTAAGTGGAGACATCCTGTCACAGATGTGCAGGTTATTGCCAAACTG
>VXBX01000122.1:1182599-1218178 GCA_013400415.1 Scytalopus superciliaris | reverse complement strand
TTAACAGAAGTTCATTTTTGTAAGTATTTAACTGTCTGAGATCTGTTTGTCTGGGCCAGCAGCGGGAGGTGAAGAATTTGCTTTTCCTAAGGGAAGCAGTGAAATTTTGATTGTGTTCATTATTTACTGAGCTAATTCC
Source organism: Scytalopus superciliaris (assembly GCA_013400415.1). Lineage (NCBI taxonomy): Eukaryota > Metazoa > Chordata > Aves > Passeriformes > Rhinocryptidae > Scytalopus > Scytalopus superciliaris. Next base: position 1,218,039 of record VXBX01000122.1, on the reverse strand, counting down.
TGAGTTTTAATTGTGTATATCTGTTTTTTTTAACCCTTTTTGTGTCCCTTTCCCTTTTCCCCCGTTGGGATGAATTGCGATTCCTGTTTGTATGTACATAGTGTTTAACCATATATAAATGCAATATATGTAAATATATGTAAATATTTTTTTTCCCCCACCATTTTCTTTTGCTACTATTTTTTCTTTCAAGAGAAGGAGGGGAAATGACCAGCAGGAGTTTGAGTTTGGCATAGAGCCCACCAAACTCCCACACAAGGGACAGAGAAATTTCTATCTGTATGTATACCCACTACACTGCAGAAGCAAAGAAGAGACAAGAATGAAAAACCACAAAGATAAAGGTATAAGTAGGAACCATGTCTCAGTGTTCTTTAGCAGCACAACCCTCCCCACCATAATAGATAGAAATAACTAGCTTACTGCATCTGAAGTTTGGTCTCTCTCTTCCCTTTCCTTCTCCTGCTCTACTTTCTTCTTTCAGTATTAGCTATTGCGCTCTGTTTGTCCAGCAAAAATTACTCCCAAAACACTGTGAAGTTAAATGTTGATATTTGCGGTCCTGAGGGGAAGGTGGGGGGTGGAAAGAAAGAGACACACTCCGGGGAGTGAGGCAGATGCTGCCGAAGCGCATGGAGCGAGAGAGAGAGCTTTATTCAACCTGGTACACAACTTAAATAGGGTCAGGGGGCTGGGTTCTGACCCCAGGAGCACCCTGGGAAGCTTTTGTGGAAGGGTCTGGGCCAGCCCCAGCCATACAAGGCAAGACCCTTCAAAATTGGGAACACAGAGGCAGGTATATACCATATAAGGGAATGGTACCCTGCTGCGGGCAGGGACCAATTGGGGGTGGGTTACACACCATGAGGGATGGAAAATTCCAGCAGGGACACACAGTGAAACAAAGGAAAACCAGATAGCATGATAAAATCCTCAAACGTGGGCACAGACTCCCCTTAAACATACCAAGGGTCCATACAAACACAGCAAACAGTTCTCAGAGCTCAGGCAGTCACAGATGTGTGCTGATCAAGCTGTCCCTCCACAGCCAGCCTCCCTTCTCTCCTCCAACAGATATTAGAAAATTCTAAGTGTTAGGACCCAACTCCATCCTCAGTCAAACTGACAGAACTCTCTTTCTAGTTATGTCAAGTGTTGGGTTGTGCTAAAACTGAGCTGAACTGCAGGCACAACTGGACCTTAATCTTTTAAAAGGCTCTTTAATAACTGGAGTGCTTAATTCAGAACTGTTCCACAGGTAAATCAATTACTGTGTTAAGTGGGACTGCCACTAGAACAGTGAGAAAATACATCTGAGTTTTTTATGTAGTTGCGTATTTCTACAAACCACAGTGAAGTTAACTGACTATAGGTGCTCGGTGTTTTGTTAATTTTTAAAAATTATTATTTTAAAGAAACAAAATCAGAAATACACACAAAAATTGTAGAACACATTTTCAGGCTTTGTAAAACAGCTATCACTTTGATTGCACTAGATCTATTCATTTTTCTCAGGGATGTAACAATTAAATAGATCTGTGAAGAACTGAGTATAAGGCCCTTGAGGTCATACTGGACATGTTTTCTCAGTTTGCTCATGCTGAGCTAAAAAGCTGTTGTCTAAAGCAGTAGCAGCAGAAAGAAAATGCATTTAAAAAAAAAAAAGGCAAAAAAGAAAAAAAACAGGCTCCTGTGAATTTATGAGGAGTGCATCACAAAGACAAATATTTCAGCCCTGCAATTCCATTCGGCCTTTTCAGCTGTGTGTCCATAGCAAGTCAACGGCTAAATTGAAAAATCAATTCCAATTTAAATTATTGGAATAAAGAACACCAGGAGTCAGAGATAAAATGGCTTTGTTCTCTGAGATCCTTTTTAATTGGAAAGTTATTTCTTCAGGGTATTCTAATGGTTCTGAGGAAAGATTGCAAAACAAAGTTGATCGGCTGGGGGAAGGTTAATAGCTAATGTGCTTTTCTTGCTGCACAGCAGCCTCCTGTCTTTATGACAGCCTCCATCGTATGTGAAAAGAACCATGACTCTAAATCATTTGACACATGTGACTGTAGTGTGTCCCTCTGTTTCCCAAAGAAATCAAATCATGAATGTTACTCTGCCATATTCATAGCAGTCCAACTGGCATTCTGACCAGAATTTCTTTCCTTACAGATGTTTATAAGGTCATTTGGTTAAACCTTCCATAGTGTTGAGTGGTTTTGCTGAAGTTTAATATGATTTTGTAAGTATCAGGCGTATTTTAAATAACACATTGGTAGTCATATATATGGAAAGCATTTTCCTTTTATTTCAAGACTCCTGAGACAATAACTGGAGTGGACTGTCAACAACTGGAGGTAGAAAAACTGAAGAGAAACTGTGATTACAGAGAGCAAATGAGACTATGCTGACACAGAGCAGAATGAGAAAGGAAAGACAAGGCACTGCTGGGAAGAAAAAAAGGGAATTAATAAACAGTCATTATGCTTAAACTAAAACAAAGCAGAAAAAAAGGTCTTGCTTCTTGTATAACTCTCATAACCCACATCAAGGAATATCATGGTTTGGTTATAACATTAGTGTAACCTTTACTTTGTTAACAGGAAACTGTTTAGGGCAGCTGTAGATTAGAAATCTTAAATGGGCATTTAATTTGAAATTAATAAAACAGTTATGGTATGTGTTAAGAAAAGTTAGTGAGGTTTGCTTAGTATATTTAATTAGTGTAAAAGAGATAAATCTAGTTGCCATGTAATGAACTGAGAACTGCAGATACAGTAAATGTGTACTTACGTTCCTATTATTAATGCATTAAACTTGTAAGAATGTTTAGGAATTTAATTAGCATTTAATAAGATAGCTATAGCAAATTACAGTAGTTAGATGTTAAATGTAAATTAATATTTTTAGTATTTAATTGATATTAACTAATTAATTACTGTTTATTACATGGCAACTAGATTTATCTTTTATAGAGTTATTAAATCTTAAATTAGAAGTTCTATTTTAAGTGTCCTCTACTCAATTAAAAAAATACAGTATCTGGGATTATCAGGGTTTACCTTCACAGAGAAATTGGGTAAGCTTGGGATATTAAATCTGAAACATAAATTATATAGTATATAAGGAGATTAAGTATCTTCACACAGGGGGAATATTATTCATGTGGATAGTCCCAAGAAAATGAAATTATTCAACTGAGTAGAAATCTTCTCTGGAAGTATTCCCTGAATTAGGCAACAGAAAGGAAAAAGTTTTCTAAAGAAATACGTTGGAAGATCAAAAAAAATTTTCTCATCCTGTTAGGAACTAACTATCCAGTAGGTCAATGATATGTTAGAGAAGGTGATAAACAAAGACCCTCTGTATGAGATAATTGCTTAAAAAAAAGCCTCACAACAGACAAATTATGGGTTTGGGATCTGGAATACTTTAGAATTTCTATTCTTTACTTAAAATGGGAGTTACACTGCTCTGCATCCACATTTGCACCTTATACTGACCTAGCTATGTAGTACTGGTGCTATGAAATAGTTTGTATGCAAATAATGACCAGACCTTATAGACTTACTTCTGAGAGAAAAATAATTTTACAAAAGCAAAAGAAAATTTGTTTTAAGCCATTTAGTCCACTACTAAGTCAAAGAAAAAGTTGCTGTGAGCCCCTGGGCCTGAGGTACCTAAAGCATGCATAAGAGTTTGGATAGCAACCTAAACTCAGCATGTGACCTCCTTCGTGACTTGAAAATCCTACAGCTGCTTGCGTGGACATGGACATATGCAGAACTTTGCTATATGAGAAATGCAACCTAATCATTTGTCTAGCACGTAAGGCTGATTGGGATGCCTCAGCTGAAGTCTACACATGGTCTAGTGAAAACATGTGATCTAAGAGCATTTAAAATGGGAGAAGCATTAGGACTGTCAGGAAATTCACTTCAGTCCCTGAACTTCATGTTCCACAGCTGTGAAATAAGGAATATTATTACACATTTGGAATAATCTCCTGTTTAAAAAAAACTTATTTGTAAAGTCTAATTTATCTGAAAATTCTGCAATCAGAAAATCCTTGTATATTTTATTATCTGGCTTTTATTTATGCTTTTCCACATAAAGAATAAAGATAGCAAAATCAGACTAAAGAAAGCTCTCTGGGGAGGGTCTCTAAATCATAGAGATTGTCGAGAGTTGCAAAAAATGTTACACTTGGATTTTTTTTTTATTATTACATTTATTGCTGTCTGGATCCTTTTAACCTTTAAGAATTTTATTGTAAAGCTACTCCAGCCTTTTATAGTTTCTTTCATTTTCCCTTGTTATTAGAATACTTTCTTGTGATTTAATCTTACTACTTATGTGTCAATTTCTCCTCTGCACACATATTCAACTACTTCTCATTGCCATCATCTCTGTATAAATAAAAACACGATCTTACTGAAATCATCAACAAAACTCAAATGGATTTGAGTAGGCCAAGGATTTTTCTCCATTGTTCTCCACTTATGTTACTGGATTTTTTACAAATCACTTCATTAGCCACTTACTTTACATTGAAGTAGCTGAACAAATACTGTTTCCATACTCTTTTCTATCAACATTTCCTTAATGACAAAGGCTCTGATTTCTAGATAACCCTTCTGCCTGAATCATGACACTGTTCTTTACAAACCTAACTCAGGAATGTCTTCGGTGATTCATGGCTGAGTGTACTTGTCACCCACCAGATGGCTGCATAGCAAAAGTTTCCCACGAGTACAGCCCCTTGAGATTTCAAGCTCTATGATAGGTGGTCCAGGAATTTTTCATACTTGTTCTTATCAAGCCTTCAGGGTCTATAGCAGATGCTACTGCAGTTTATTTAATTGAGTGCTACCATAACCCTTCCATTATCTCATTGCCCTAACTGTTTTAGTAAATATTTTAGATCTATATTTCTAATGCAGTAAGTGGGGTTTAAATTGTAGGTTGATACATCTGCCAGCATGTGAAAAATAACTGAAATTTCTGAAATTTCTACTCATCCTTTTTCCAGGGGGTTACTTTTTTTTTTCCTATAAAATAAATAAATAAATAAATAAAACAAGAAACCAAACCAAACCAAAAACAACCAAGGAACCCCAATCAAACAAAAAAACCCCCCAACAATAGTGAGACCATATGAATTGACTAAAATTAAAAAAAACAAAAAACAAAAAACAAAAAACAAAAAACTCCCACCTGCATTATTTCTTCTAATCTCCTAAGTCCAGCTGAATTTAATGGCGATAGAGAAGAAAAGGAAGTGAACCTGCTCTTGAGAATATTTGCACTCTTTAGACATTTTCCTGTTGTCCTTGCAATTGTTAGGCATTTTTGACACTTATTTTGCCCTTTACCTTTGCAACAAAATAGCACTTTAGACTATTCTGACATGGTTTTCACAACTTTATACCATATCTGTATGTATGAATGCACAGGTATATGGACACAGGTCTGTGTGTCTGCTAAGTTCTTTGTTAAGGACAAGGGTAATTAGACGATTCAATGGCCATTCAGCCACTGTGAGTATAGCAAGCTAGATTTTCAAACTGGGCATGTGTAATGAAGTTGTATTGATACATTCATGTACAGCTACTTTTTCTCTCCCATCAGGACTGATTAACATTTGACAAGAGTCCAGACGAAGTCTCCTTACAATATCCTTAATAAGATATGACTGTACAAAGCCCATGTACACCGCATTTAACTTAGGGAGGCAAAGGATGTATTTGCCTGAGGTTACTAAGTGCAGCATCTAATAATTCTATTCTATGCTGATTGCCATGTTTATAATAACATGTATTTGAGGAAGTAGATGTATATATATTCTTAGTTTGCTTTAAATCAAAACTTAGAAACCTTTAGGAGAGACTGAAAGACCTTAGTTACTTTAAAATACTGTTAAACATGTTGAAACGAAAAGCTGAAAACATTGAACATGAATTCTTTAAAAGCTTTTTGAACTGAATAACCATCACTCTGCAATGCAGAACCTAGGGACAGCAATCCCACCTGAATCATGCTACAGTTAATATGTACTTGTTAATATAATTTATCAAGCATTCTAAATCCATATGACACAAATGTACAACATTCAGTCTGAAAAAGTTCATCAAGAGTTGTAAGTAAAACTGAACATATGCATTATAAGCTCTTTCCATGCAGTGTTTTCCCCTATCTGTCTCCTTAAAACATTTCACACTGAATGGTTTCCTGTGTGCTCTGCTGTAGATTTATTCTTCTCTTGATGCATGTGTGTAAGTCCCCATTAATGTTAGTAGGAATGAGATTTACGTATGTGCACTGAGAGGAGAACAGACCCCATGGTATTTTATTCGCCTATACAGGATTATAGCCTCTGAGGATAGATTTGATTTTTTTGTTGTTAGCAAAAAAGCAGCTTGACAAGTAGCTTTTTGATTGATAATACACTGGGAGTCATAATTTATATAATCTTGCACCTGCTACTGAACATAAAGGTCACTTTAAAGGTGTGAGTTGTGTGTGCTGGGGCAGAGCATAAACCAGAGGGTCAGTTTTCAGTGGTTACTGTACAATGGAGAAAGAGACAAAAACTCCTACCAATGCTGATAAAATTGAAAACATCATGGCAAGCATTGTAATTAACAGCAAGTTTCCAGAACTTGACATTCTAGGCAAGTGTCATTCCCTAGGTTATTACAAAGGGAATTAGAGTGGCCTTTCACTGTCAAACTGATATATACCATTGGAGCATTGCTGAAGAAAAAGTACCATTCATGATGTCTTTTCAGGATTTAAACATCTGCTGAATTCCATCTCTTTCTATCATTTTCTGAAAATAGATACGCATCTCAAAAGGTCTCTATCTAGGGCATTGAGTGGGTTCAATATTTCAGCATTTTTCTGCTTTTTAAAAAGAACTTATTCTGTGTGTAAGGACTCTCTTGTACACAGCATCAACAGGACTTTCTTAAAGCTTAAATATTTTTCTTGAGGAGACTGGCTTCATGGAACATATTTTTATGATTAATCACTCTTTTTTCTACAGAATCCTGTTTGTATGCTAGGGTAAAATAAGAGAAAAAAAGCTTTCACACCATAAAGTAGCAAGATTTTTTTTCATTCTTGCTTTGCTTATCTATATATTTATTTTTTTCTAATAGACTTGCAAATGTATAAGGAGATAACTGACTTCTTTGCAAGGCATTATTTGATATCTTCTTGTTCTAACCTTCATATTCTGCTGCTACAAGGGGAAAGTGTTCTTTCAGGATTCATCCTTTGAGGTTTCAGTCAAATATTGCTACTATGTGTACCAACATATTCACTTTCTGTGGTTCTAATTATGTCATCTCCATAATTTGCTATAATTATTAATTATATAATAGATAGGTTTAATTTCGTTTCAACTTTCATCTGGGAAATAATCCAAAGCCAGAATAAAACCAATAAAATCTGCTTAATTGTCTTTGGGTGTTTTGATCAGTTTTCTCAAAACTCCGAATATGACCCAGTCTTGAATGTGTTCAGTGAATTGCACTTCAGCATTAATGACTAGGACTCACAAGCCATTTTAGGAGTTCCAGTTCATGATGAAAACTATTGATGTCCTCTAGGTGACTGGGTGACTGTAGTCCCTATTATTTGAACCACTTGTATGGGTCAAAAACAGAGACTTAGAATTTGGAAGTAATATCTACAACATGGAGTGTTCATTGTCTCCTGTCATGAGAGAAGAATGTATTTCTCTTTTCAGGGTGGGGAAATGGTTACAAGAAATGACTTCTGACATTAATGGAACAGGGGGAAAATTCACTTTCCATGAAAATAACTGCTTTTAGGCCTAGCTTTGTCTTCATAGATCACTATGGTTTACAAATGACCTACAATAAATTAAGTAGACACCTCTGCAATGGGGATGAAAGTCTTGGCAACGCTGATTAGTTGTGGCAATTATTTTAGAGATTTATGCAGCATTTGCCAGAATCTCCTCTCTCTTTACCATTTTATCTGCAATACCTTGCTCTGACAAAAATGAAAAAACCAAACCCCATAACTAAGAACTGAAAATAATTTTGTAACACACAAACTATCAGTGCTTCTTTAACTAATGAGGTAATGAAAAGCATTTTTCTCACAGATAGGTTATTTTAATAGCATTTTCTAAAGTTTATTTCAGTATCTTCAAAAATAGCAGTGACTGACATAGAAAATTCATGCAGATGCACAAATTAAGTTAATTTAAAACAGTATGGCAATATATTTTGTTCATGTGTGCACAGTTAAAACTGAGTTGGTATTATTCCACTTAGTTTGCCCAAAGATTTTTTTTTTTCTTTATGATATTAATTAAATTAAATTAAATTAAAATCTCTACTGACTTCTCTACTGACTGACAAAAGATTTTTTGTGTCAGAGGCAATAGTCACCAAAACCTGCCATTGTTGCTAAAATTGCCATTCAATATTGTTCAAAGGAATTTAAATTTTACTCAGAATTGACAAAATAATTGTGAAATACTGTAATATTAATAAACTTAAATGGCTTTTCATGCAAAATATCAGAGATTATTATTTTTATCTAGCCAACTAAATCTTCATTAATCACTCAATAAAATGGCTAAATAGAGTACTATTTATAAGTATTTGTCATTTGGGATGTATATCCTCTTATAATGGCATTTTTGTCTGCTACTGCATGTTCAGGGAAGGATACAATTGATTCAGGAAGGACCAGAGGGATTTTTCATGGAAGTGCAAATGTAACACCATATTTTATGGCTGAGGATAGTTTATGAGAGAAAGCTTTCTGTGCCTTAGTGGTAGAGCGTGAGAGTCAATTTTTAACACTAGCATTGCCAATTCTCAGGCTGATGGACTAAACCTTGGTTTATGATGTGAAGTTATTATTCATTATGTTAATGTAAAATAAAGAACAACAACAACAAAACTACTCAGAGAACTGAAAAATGACTTCATGTTTTCTAGAAAATAAAAAATGCTGCGATCATTAACCAAGGTCAAAGTGGCATAAATACATTGCAGCTCAAGGAAGAAAATAACAGTTTGAGGAGATCACAGAGTAAGATGTGGCAATTGCTTAACAATTTCAATTTAAAGATTTCTAGCACTGTCTTATTTTTTTCTTTCTAGTTCAAGAAATTTTTGAAAGGAGAGCCACATTGTTTCATACCTATAGTGCAAATCATCTCCCTTGACAGTATTCTTTAACTGTCCTAGAAAACACACAGTGATCATATTCTTTCAACACAGTGGCAGATATCTGCCTAATGGTAAATAAGAATGATTTTTCTGTCTATAAAAGCCAGAGACTTTTTTTTTTTAATTAAAAAAAAAAGTAAATTGTTAAGTAAAATAAAATAAAGTTCATGTACTGCAGAAGAATCATAGCGTTTGGAAGGGATATCATGAGATCATTTAGTCCGAGTCCCCTGCTCAAGTTTTCAGCTAGAACAAGTTGCCAAGGGCTGTGTCCAGTTGGGTTCTGAATATCTTTAAGGATCGAGACTCCACATGACTCGGCAAACTATTCCAATCTATCATCATTGTCACAGTAAAAGAAAAAAAAAATCTTGTGCTCAGGTGAAATTTTATGTGTTTTCATTTGTGCTCATTGCCTCTTGTCCTGTCACTTGCATTTTCGTTTCTTGAACTTCATGAGATTCCTGTCTGTCTGACTGAGGATGATATGGGTTACCTAATCCTTACTAGAAGCCTTACTACTGTCAACATAAGCAACATCCCTCACTCATCCTCTCTCATTCATCAAGCTAGTCTCCTCATTGTGGAAGACTGCCAGGTTGATTTCCTCTTCATAAATCCAGTCCTTCTAATCACCTTCTTGTTCTTCATGTGTCTGGAAGTAGATTCTAGGATTAGTTCTTCCATCATCTTCCCAAAGACCTAGAAGAGGTTGACCTGATTATAGTTCCCTGCATCTTTCTTCTTGCCCTTCTTGAAGATGGGAGTGACATCTGCTTCCTTCCTGTCTTCAGGAAATTTCCCCAGTCACCCTGACCTTTCAAAGATTGTTGGGAGTGGACTTACAATGACATTATCCAGCTCCCTCAGCACTCATGAGTATATCCCAATGGTTTCTGTTGTGTGGTCCTTTACTTCCAGTCACCAAGTTTTAGTTTTGCCCCAAGGGACAAGTATGTACAGAAGTAATTCTCTCATGGTATGGCTCTTGCTAACAACTGTGAATAAAATTACAGACCTGGAAAAAATTGTTTAATCCAAGAGTTGTGCTTATATTTAGCAGTAAACAAAATGGTGAGTCTGAAGCAGAAGTTAAACCACGAAAAATCTGAAAAATGCTGATACTGTTTTCCGTGACTTTCACTCATGCAAGCTTTGAAATTTTTGCAAGCGAAAGTATTTTTTTTTTTATCCCAAGACTGGTAAGGTTGCCCTCTGCTTGGTAGTTAGATAAGTTTTAAGAAATTCGTAAGCCAAAGAGATCAAATATCTCCACTAAATCTCAATAGCAATGCCTTTTTTCTTTTATTTTGCCACATACCTCTTTACATATATTTTTATATATCTAGAATATTGTCCTCAAATCCATGTTTTCCTCCAGATACATCCAAGCATGAGATAAAGTTATTTCAATTTTAAATGTTTCTGTTTCAGTATTCAATTTTGCATAGTTTTACATCTAAAAGGAGAAATGAATGTCTTGTAGAAAGCACTGATTTCTCCTGTTGCCTGACAGCTATGATCAGCAACAAACAGAGAACAATATGTACTTGGATTTGGAATATTTTTCTTTATCTTTTTGTCATCTGGAATTATCCCTTTTTTCAGAATTAAATACTGAAGCAACATGTAAAACAGGAATAATGCACTATTTTACATACATCAAGATGCAGAGCACATGACAGTATTGTTGTAAAAAAATAAATATATCTACAAGTTCGGAACTAATTTAGATTGTAAAGAAAATATTCTTCTTTCAGGTTAACCCACAGTGCCTGCTTCTCTTTTTATTATTTGTCAGAACTAATGAAAATACCTGAAAATAAGAAGCATGTATCAGGATATGAGAATGCAACACAACCCACATCTATACCTCACAGATAAAGTTCTTACTTTATAAGAAAATGTCATGTGAATCTAGTCATGGACATAATAGCATGGGACTCCCCAAGGAAACCAAAAGCCATTTTGCCTTCACTATATCTTCAAGCACACATTACACTGAATGCAAAAGGCAATGACATCAACGGTCTATAAAAGTGTGACCTTCAAGTTGATGGATTTAGAGTAATAAAAGGCCTCAACAGCAGCTGACATATAAACATAAAAGGAATTTGTAAGGACAACCCACTTTGGTGTATAATGAGTAAGAAATTTAATACTGTGTTTACACATTCCACAGGCTTTGCTGTGCTAGTTTCACCTGAGAATGTTTCTAAACCCAAGAGGTAGGAGACTGAAGACAGGACAGTGAGTGTAGGATCTTAGAGTATGTGGGTATAAATTTAGGAAGAAGAATGATGTTGAAAAAGCATCAACTGAAGGTAATCTGTAGGGGATATATACACATATATGTTTCTGGAAAAAAGATATTAATCATATATCACAAATAAGAATTTCCAGGCAAATTTTCACAGTAGTAATTTGTAGTATTTTTAATTACTGGCTTGAAAATGTATTTCTGTGTTATGGGTGCTGATCTGTTCAGTGAAATAAAGCTAAGAAATTTACTTAACTAAAGCAGGAACAAGGCTTCTGGAATGATCCTCAACCAGCAGTTCACCCGTGCAACACCCTAGTGGTTTACCCACTGGTAAAATGTCCCAAAACACAAAAATTTCCAAGAGGGGGCAGCAGCATATTGAGCCATGGGAACTCTCCTCCCTTCACTCAAAGGCCACACCGAAGCCAAGATAAAAGTACATATTCACATTGCAGATCTTTGTTAAGTTGGGACTGAACTCGAGAAGATAGTGTGATGCTGTCAATATCTAATGAAAAAGCAATTGTTTCCACTGTCTAAGAATAGGACTTGTCGGATTTTCTAGAAATTCTTCAGGTGAAGACCAATTAAAAATCATAGAAAGTTTGAAAAGCCTTCAGTATTCATACACTTCACAAACAAAATGCCATAAATAGTTATCTACTAATTCTAAGTCATGACAGTATGTCATCTGCTATCTAAAATTTAGAATAATCATGGGATGAAGTTTTATTACCTAAATGCACAGAGGATTCTCTTGGAATAGACCGAAATCGACAGTTCTACATGCATTTTAAGTATCTACATATGCAAAACATATGCAGATGTAAGTCAGATTTACATATAAAAATGCAGTTTCTTGTCCACTGACAAATTTTGATTGCATACGACTGCAACCCCACTTTGAATTCTGTGTGCACACAAGACTTCTAAATTTAAAGTTATTTGCATGCAGAGAATAAATTCCTACAGTTCTGCTAACATTCTATGTTTTTCCAAACCTTTCATCTATCTATATAGATTCTTCTGCAATCACCACTTTCACAATATCTAAGGGGCCTAATGACTCCTTGTTCTGCCAGGTTTGCACTTAGAGCTTTTTATTGCCACTCTTTAGAAGGGTGTTTGAACTGTGGCAGGTAGGACAATCCAAAGACAGATCTCATTTCAAAGTATTCTGAAGGGAATAGCTAGTAAAGAAGAGCAGTGATTGATGCAATAGAAGACATAAGAGGATTTTCTTTTTCTTGTTTTTTCTTTTTCTTTTTTTTTTTTTACCAGCTACAGAGAAGTCTAGACTCTTTACTTTAAACTTGAAGTGTTAAAGGGGACTCTTAGATCTGATCATCTCAAAGTCTCTAATCTATGCAAAAAGTGGGCATTGATGTAAAAATAGTGCATGTATGAACAACTCAGAAGCATAGCTGGAGTGCAATGTATATTTGTGGGTCTAAATACTTTGAAAATGCTTGTTCCTGTCTACGAGACTGGCAGAAGGTGAGAACACTCAAAAATCTATTCTGTGAAAATTCAGCTCTTTCTTCCTTGTGTACTACTTTTTCCTTCTTATTAGAAAACTGAAATCAGAGAAATGGGTGAAAATCATAGACTCATTTCCTTGCAAAGTGTATAGGTGTATATCTAAGTCTATAAATGTATAGCAGAATGTATTTATATTCCTGGTGTACAACTAAGTTATATAAGTTTAATTTTATATTATTTTAACTCTTCAGTGTTAGAAATATTGAAAGAATGCTATTCACTCTCCTGGTCACAATTAGTTTTGTAACTATAGTCTGTCTCATCTAGTTAACTAGATATGTGCCTTACTTTTATTTTCACACATGTGCCTGATTTACAATTTTCTGTGACCAGAAAATTAAACCTTTAAATGTAAAGGTGGGGATTTGACATTTTGATAGAAGAAACACTTAGTCTTCACCTTCCATTACTTTAAAGCATGGATTAGAAAAAAAGTAATGTGTCACTATTCCCATCAAGAACTGAAATGAAAGGGAATTTTCTTGGCCAGCACTTCTGAGATAGAATCTCATCATTGTTGCATTGAAAGGCTAAACATTTTCTCTCAGGCTGTCACAATTGGATCGGGCAGAGAAGACCCAAAACACAGAGTTAAAAGTGAGTTGCACAGTCACATCTATTCTTTTCAGAGATAACAAAATATAAAGTGAAGTCTTAGCAAATTATTCTTCAAAGCTAGATACCATGATTGTGCAGCAAGTTGATGCACGGATTCTGAAAAAATGCTTACTAAATCCCTAATCATATTAACGTGATTAGTCCTGTAAATTTTCAGGTAACTGAAACATTTAATTGTGAGGTATGTCTTTACAGAAAATGATGCATCGCAATCCATAGCAGCGTTCCCAAAAAGCAGAAACTTTAAAAGTATGAAGGTATATAGGTACATAGGAATTGAAATACATAATTACACTGTAAAATGCTAGGACACCTTTTTTTCAGAACCAGCTCTTTCAATTTGACAAGAGTATGGCATAAAATACATAAATGACACACACTCGCAGCAATTGTGAGTTCTTTGATATAATATCTCAATCCCAGGGATATTTCCCTGCAGGTAACAGTTCACTGTGGATATACTCAGTATGAACCAGGAAACTTAGCAAGACTATCATGTCACAGTGTAACAAGAGTTAGAAACATGCAGAGAAATGTTTTGGTTTTCTTTGTTTGTCTGGGGGTGGAGTTTTTGTTTCTTTTGTTTTTCAAAACTGTGATCCTAACATAGAAGAGCATATTCAGTATTTTGGTTTTGGTGAAGTTCTAGATATGGTTAGTCTGTCTTATTCATGCACTGACATATTTTTATTTCTTTTCTATCTGAAAACCATAGTACATAATTAAATAACTGGATAAATATATAACTATAGTTAACCAACTATATTTTCAACTTTGCTAACTATATATCTGTGTATACGGCTACAGGGATGTAGTAGTATATCTACACAGAAAGGATCAGAACAATAGAAGTTTTAATGTTCAACTTTTACCATATGATTCAAGTATTTTATAAAATTACCTCAGAGAAATGGCTTTGCTTGCCAACCTTCTGCATGTGGAAAGCAAATAACCAACATGTCCTTTTTTTAATAAGTGTTTGTATTTCTGTATGTAATAATAACATACATGTGATTGTGATTTGGATTATGACCTGCATGAGAGTGTTTCAGGTCCTGAACTGAGTAGACCCTATGCTATCTGAAATGTACTCTGGAGTAACTGTCTTTTGCTGTTGGTTATAGAAAAAAATCTAAGATGTTTGGTTTTAAACTGGTGGCCTTAAAACCTATTAAGTCATATAGGGTGAATGCAGCCCTATATGCCCACAGATGCTGCAACTATGACAAAGTCCAAGAATTATTTGTTCGTGGACAAACCCTTTTACTGGGTCATGCTGGAGCAATCAACTGGAAAGCAAATTTGGGAAATTATCAAAGAAACTGCTGGTGGGCGGTTAGCCTCAAGTCCCTGTAAAATCAGTCCTGATAAGTCATTATAGAGACATAAGATTTACACAGAAGGATATACAAAAGAAATCAAATCAAATTCTAGGATGTGACAGGTTATACTTGCTCTAAGGCAGGTACTGGTTTCTCCACACTGGAGGAAATTTTATTATGGCACCTAAAACCTGCATTTTCCCCTTCCCTTCCCTTCCCTTCCCTTCCCTTCCTTTCCCTTCCCTCACAGCTTTATATGTGTCTATTACATTAGAGTGATGTGAAAAGAAATACTTATAGAGAGACACATCAGTCAAATTGAAAATCTGATGAGTCAGATCCATCACTGTACAATTAGCAAATCATGTATCTGTTGAGTTGAATCAGTAAAGGCTTTTTGAAGTTTATGGTACTACTTCAGTTTGAAGTAGTGCTATACTAATTTATACTATTTTAATTCAAACAAGATCTGATAGAGCCTTATTTCCAGTGATCACAGGAATGGCTGATATATTACAGCTATTTCCTTTGTAAGCATAAGGTCATTTGAGAGCTCAGATTCTATTACTGTCTTATATGTGTTGGGAAATACTGACTTTTTAACAGCAAATAATCACTTCATGAAATTTAAAAATGGCATTTGTTTTTGGCTAGTTATGCTCCTGTTGCCTAAGGCTAGATCTTGTTCTCATTTCAGTCAAATGGAAACTAGTCAGTTCCATTTTTCAAATTGTCTTGCATTAATACAGTGCTGCAATGTTTGGATTGGGGCTGAACAAAAGAATTATTATTGGAGAGGAAAATGTTATCCTGATTTTTATTTAAAGAAATGCTAATTAAAATCATTTCTTTGCAAGTGTTTTAGAAAACTTTAAGTCTGTGACAATATAATTTGTCTTTTCTTGCCTAAAATTACTATGTGATATCAGTGACAACTTTTGTTTTGCTGCTCTGCCTTCCTTATTCAAAAGAAGTTTTTTCAAGAAATACTGATTGTTAATTTTTTTTATACTGCATGGGCAAAAGGCCTCTCAAATATGCTGCCTGTCCACCTTTCCTGCTCCTAAGGAAATTCTTGTTGATATCAGCAAAATGCATTAAGACATTTACATTAGCATCCAGTAATCACTGTGGTTAAGGGTATGTAGAGCAAAGACTTTAGGGACATGCTTGCCCAACTTTAGCTATGATGTAGACACGAGCTACTAGTCTGAATTTTGCTAAAAGGCAGTGTTCAGGAACACATACTACTAAAGTACAGTTCCTCTGACCTATATTTAATGGCTGCATTAGGATTAGATGAACAATGTGAGGTGCTTATTCCTCTCTACTGACTCTATGGGGAATCTAAATGACAAGCTGAAATGAAGACATTTATGCTTGAGACACCTGAAGAATAATCCTACTTTAGATGTTGATATGCTGTATCAGAGGCTGCAGAAAGGGGATCCACTTGTCATTGGGCAAGTCAGTTCATCTTTCTGTTTCAAGAAGGATGTAACTATGAAGGATTTCAGAGGTGAACTGACTTGCCAATGACAGCCATACTATGATTAGTAATTCAACAGACATAAACAGACAGATCTTATTTTTTCATGTATTACTCTGTAAATTAGATCACATCTCTTC
The DNA here is from genome assembly GCA_013400415.1 of Scytalopus superciliaris. NCBI lineage: Eukaryota > Metazoa > Chordata > Aves > Passeriformes > Rhinocryptidae > Scytalopus > Scytalopus superciliaris. The sequence continues at coordinate 1,201,447 of VXBX01000122.1, read as the reverse complement.
TCTTCAGAGTGCACCCCAAGCGATTGACAAAAATTAAGCCCATGAAATTGGTGTATCACTGTTGAGCTACATCATTTGGATGGTAGAAGATGCTTAGGTCCATTTACGTACATTGCTATGGTACCTGATAAATGTTTGTTAGTTTAGGAATGAAGCATTCATGTATTATGTAATTGGCCATACAGAATCTATTTTAAACTTTTAAATATTTTCTTAAATTGAATGATAATCTACTGCAGATCATGACNGAAAAGAAAAGAAAGAAAAAAAAATTAGACTAGGCCATATGTCAATATCCTGTTACCAGAATGTTTATATAAGCAATTTTCAGGGGTGAAAGAAAATATGCCATTCACTTGGAAAAATGCATTTATTTCAAACTGTGAGGATGTATATCTTATTATAGAACATATGACATGGGAATTGAAGTCTGATACTTTGGGAAAAGCTACATATAATTTTCAAATGGTTACCAATGGATGGTGTTTAATGTCAAGTTAGGTAATTTCCCATGTCTTAAGAAGATTTGTTTAGGTGGACGTAAATAAGAACTTACTTAAAATAAATTTTACTGATTATATTACATTTTATGACTATTCATTAAAATAGGGCCCATAATCCATAAGAAATTTACAATCATATTTTCCCACTCATATTTGCAGATATAATTACTGCCATGATTTACTCATTTTTTATAGGTGTGGGTGCAAAAACTATCTACACATCTAGGAACTCCTCACGCATAGGGAACACTACTGATACTCATCTAATTACTTTACACACATTATTGCATGAAAGAAGTATCACCTTTACTTTACAAGAAACTGATTCTCATCACTAAAGCATTTCTGAAAGGAGCAAAGAGCTGACTGCTATTGCAACTTATTGTGAAAATAGTGTACACACTATGTAAGCACTTAGAAGCTTTCAGGTGTTCACTTGTGAATAAAACATATGTCAGTGGAATTGAAAAGTTTAATTTTGTTTTGTGTGGAGTTTTTTATAAACATTTTTGTATTGAAACAAGGAGTTTTAGAGGAGGCCATATTCATAGTTTTCCCTTGAAGACATCTAGATATTATTCTAAGTTCAACTGAATGTGTCCCAGCAGCCAGGAGGGTCAACTGTGGCCTTGGGGACATCAGGTGAAACGTCACCAGCCACTTGAGGGAGGGGATTGTCCCACTCTGCTCTGCACTGGTGTGGCCTCACCTTGACTATTGTGTGCAGTTTTTGGGCACTGCAATATAAGAAAGACATCAAGCTTGTAGAGAGTGTCCAAGGAGGGCAACAAGGATGATGAAAGGCCTTTAGGGGAACTGTATGAGGAGTGGCTGAGGTCACTTGGTATGTTCAGTCTACAGAAGATGAGACTGAGGGGAGACCTCATTGCAGTCTACAAATTCCTTGTAAGGGGAAGAGGAGGGGCAGGCACTGGTCTCATCTCTGTGGTGACCAGTGACAGGACCCAAGGGAATGCCCTGAAGTTGTGTCAGGGGAGGTTTAGGAATATTAGGAAAAGGTTCTTCTTCTAGAGGGTGGTTAGGCACTGGAACAGGCTCTGTGGGGAAATTGTCACAGCACCAAGCCTGACAGAGTTCAAGAAGCATTTGAAAGTTGCTCTCAGGCACATGGTGTGACTCTGTGTAAGATTGAGAGTTGAACTTGATGATCCTTGTGGAACCCTTCCAACTCAGCATATTCTGTGATTCTGCAATTCTGTGAAACTGAGGCATAGAGAAGTTGAATGGTTTCATCAAAATGACAGTAGCAACAAGTCAGTGACCAGACAGAAATAAATGTATGTCTCAGTTTCCTTCATTCGTTACTAGAATCCACTGCCAAAGAAATAATAGATAACTGAACTACTCTAAAGTATTTCAAATCTCAGAAACCAGTAGGGTTCAGGCTCTGGGTGAAAGTTCAGATTTTATTTTATTTGAACCTATTCACCCATTCTTAATTGAAAAGTAGGTTGGTAAAATTACTAATTTGAAATGTGCATAAACTGTAAAGTAGTAAGATTGAGTTATATGAATATATATATATGGAGAGAGAAAGAGAGTAACTCCTGCCAAAAATAGTCTCATATATGGCTTGGGCTAATGGCCAATAAATTTATTACTGAAAGAAATTACAAATGTTGCTGAACACTGTTACAACACAGAGATGAATCAAAATATAGCAGAAATATGGATAATAGAACATTTCATCTGATATTTAACAATAGTTATCTTGTCAGAGGAAACTGTGAAGCTTGATTGAACAAAAGATAAAGTTAATACTACCTAATAAGAACAGACCATTATAGATCAGTGAAACTGCAAAACAGAATTATATAACAAGGGCCAAGCCACATTATCTAAATTAACATTTTTCCAGCATGAACAAGAAGGGCCACTGTAGAAAAACGAGAGCTAAATAGTGTGGCCTGCATTTAGTCAACCTGAAGTAATTATTAATTTATGGTTGTCTGTGATTTTAATGAAAATGAAAGCTGAGAGGAAAGAATTGAGAGAGATAATGTGCCGTGAAATTGAGTTTCATTTATTTTGAGGGCCACCTTTTTACTTTGCTTTTCTTTATTTTTTTAGATTCTTATTTTGTTTTTGTTAAAGGAAAAGAAACTAAGACAAAATGTCCGCATTAAAATTTTACCAAGGTTATGTAACACATATATACTTCCATTGCTTAAAAAATGGGCTATTGAAAGTGGCCGCAGACTAAACTCACCGGCTTGGTCTGTTTCTAGCTGGCATGACCAAAGATGGCTTCTTTTTTACCTTTTCAGAATTACTGCATTTCAAAGACAGTCTTTTGCAATAGCAATTTTGTCATCAGACAGCCAGGCTTGCCTAATGCTTACATAATTTGGGACTACTTTGTCATCAACTGTCTCTTGTGGAATTTTAGACTGAGAATTATGGACAAAATCATAGGTGAGGAACACAGCCAAACTACAGTTGACTTTTAGTTTCAATTGTTTATCTTCACTTTCTGCTAAGAAACTGCTGTATATAAATCAACAAGTAATGTTTTGATTTGTAAAAAAAAAAAAGCCTAAAAGTAAGGACAATCACATTTGCATTTTTTAAATGGATTAAGTTTTGTTTAAGGGAAAGTTTGAGAGGCACGAGGAACAATAGTTTTAAAAGCATGCAACCCACTCCATTATGGTTGGAATTTTATAGTCCCCAGCCTGTACAACTCCCACAGTCTTCAGTACAACTAAAAAGCAATACAGAAGTGTTTGCTCATTCTGGAATTGATATGACTTTCTCAACAAGTGGACTTTGCTTTCTAGAGCTGTGTGAGAATAATTATGGGTTTTGCCCTTTACCCACCTTGTGTTTGGAAATTATTTTCAATATATTCTGAGACCCAGAATCTTGTCTGCTATCAACAGATATCAAATGATATTTAAGATACACTGTGGTATATCAGACATATATATCTGGCACATATGTCTGGCAGATATGATACAGTACCTTTGGGATATCTTTGTCCATCTAACATAGTAGCTGAAGTCCATAATATCCTAGGCTATCTCAAAAGGCACTAAACAGTTGTGTATGATCAACAAATCCATGCCATGTTGACCACACTGATTAGATTTCCACTGAATTTAATGGAAGCCCCAGATCCTCTTGATTGCCTAAAAGCTTTATAGACTTCTAAAGAAAAAGCCTACAAGGTAGACAATCCTGTATTTAGCTATACATTTTGGCCTTAAAGGCTACTTCTAAATCCAGGAAAGCTGAATTCTACCATTAATAAAACCCCCAACCAAACAAAAACACTCCAAAACTGTTTCGTATATGACATTTTGGCTGGGGGAATGAGCTAGTGGCAGCATGGTTTGGAGAGTCTCAGTGGTAGCACTAAATTGAGAAGAACCATTCCTAAACCATCACAGTAAGGACTTTTTGGAGGAGGGGGAAAACAAGGAAGGCAGGCAGGAATCCAAGAAGGCAGGCAAGAAGGAACAAACATATTGATTTGTTATATAAACTGAAAAGGGAGCAATGATTGGTTTAACATACCTTCATCCAATCACACCAAATCAGACCAATATATAAAGATAGAGCTACCTGAGGTCAAACATTTAGAAATGCATGCTGGCTCATTCAGTGATGGGACACAGGACAAGGAAATCTGATGTAATGAAACCTGACATTGAATAGAAGAGACAATGTATTTACTTACAGCCTGATTATCATCAGTTATTACTGATTAATCAATTGACCCAAGATTGAGGTTGAAATAGTGGAAAGATGTACTGTGAGAGAGATTATCCTCCATAACATAATGTACAGTTCTGAAGAAATCTATAAATTTTCAATCAATAGTGACTAGGCTAAACAATTAATTTCTCAGTATATTCTACAAAAATTTGATTATTTAATGTGCAACTCTTTCTTGTGGAAATGGAAATTATTTCATGCAGAGACATGATGTGTGAGGATGATTTTTTCCTATTTCTACTGGGTGTCCTATATGTAATTACTGGGTTTACATATGGAGAAAGTGAGGAAACAAATAAAGGAAAGGTAGAAAAAATGATAGTGAGTGAAAAATAATTGCTGAAGACTCAAAATTCTGATTATATTTTGTTATAATTTCACATGATATTCCTGACCTTACCAAAATATTTCATAGTAACAGGTTAACTTGAAATAACTTGTAAAATATTAAATTATTTTCATCATCAACATGTTCTGGAAATATTTTCTTCCTTTCTTGACTTTTTGTTAAGTTTGTTTGTTTCCTTCCTATCACTATGAGTAACTTTCACATGTTTAGTATAATGGGACTGCTTCCTGGGCACACAAAATTTTGATATCAGTTAGATACCTCACTGAAGTACATTTTATTAAGTGTATTTTTGTAAACTTTTGTTGAAATAGAAGTCAGAGATAAGAATAACATGCTTACCTCAATTTTCATTTCAAACACTTCTTTTACGATCAGGAGCAGAAGATAAAATGTTTCTGTATTTGGGAATAGCCATACTGAAAAACTAGCAACACTTTAGCAATTGCATTGCTTGAAATCAAAGATGTATAGAAAGCAGAGTCCATGACTAATTCACACAATGATAGTTTATGGCTTCTCTGTGACAGAATGATAACCTGTGGCTTCCTGATGCTAGTCTGCCACTCTTGTTTTCAAGGGTAAGAAGACACCCAAGGACCTGTGCTACTGCTTGCCTTTGCTGTTGTGAAGATAAGCACAGCTTAATAAAGTGGTAATATTTTCAGTATTTTTACTAAGAGCTAAAAAGTTTCCTGCACTTCATTCACCACTGAAATTTATAAACATGATAAAAATACACATTAGGTTACTGCATTGCCTGAAAACCTCTCATTTAGATATACTGCATTTGTTTAATTAAGTCTCTAACTTTCCAAGTAAAAAGAAAGTAAAAAGCTCATACACATTATTCTCCTTTACTTCCTCATTAGCTGCATCACTTTCTGACAAATATTGACCTGTAATTCTTTCTTTCTGCCAGAGAATTAAATAAAATATGAACTGCACACAATATACACCATCTGTCCAATTCTACAAGCTGGCTATTGACTCCCCTTGACTTCACTGCAAGCCCAAACTGCCCACAAACAAGAAATGTTCATATGTCACAGAAGTGTGCAAACTGTGCTTGGTTTTGTATTGCACAATTCAAATAAATTTCCTCTTTCTAATAGTATTTTTAGAGAAAATTTGCTATTTATGAGTGTTCTCTATCCCATCAAACTGGCTCACTCTCAGTCTGTTTCCTCCAATATGTTCAGAAATATTCAATTACTGATTTTTTTTTCAGATACTTGTATTTTATTTTATCAGCTTTCTAAGCAATTCAGAATCTTTTTCCAGTAAACTACATCACATTTTATTTAATATATATTAATTTTACTCCTGGTCAAGATGTTTAGTTACATTTTCCTTGGTGTAGTGTAATGGTACCAGCAAATAATGAATGTTTGTCTATTTGTTTATATTACAGTGTAAGGTACTTCAAGGTTTTAAAAATATCTTCTTTCTTTCTTTTCTTTTTTTCTAAGGTCTTTCTTCTCTTACAGGTACTCATTCTTACTCATGCTTCTTTATTGTCACTCATCTTCATACATACTTCAGTCTAGCTTAGTTCATTCATCAATATAGCTCACTCCAAAATCTAAGTTACATGCCATTGTTTATTTTCTTTAATTTCTGATCTTTCTTTAGTCAGCTGATTAGTTTGAAGTATTCTACTAAAGCACTGTATATCAATATGTCATCTTTACCCTCTTGATACTAGTTTACATATTATGTACAGCACATTTTTATAAAATATCTAAATTAATTCCTTTCCTTAACAGTCATAGAATAGAGTTCTTTTACTATCTCTAATTTTCTTCAAAACTTTGTGGATCTCACTTCTCTCCTCTACAGTTCCTTTCTCCTCTTCCTTTCAATTCCAAATTTTCTGTGCATCTTCAGATTAAGACATTCAAATATAGATGTCCATATGTCAATATCTAGATGTCAGCCATGTGTCTAAGCTTTCTATAGAGTCAAGATACAGTCAATATAGTAAACGGAGCCTTTGCCCTCAGGTGAACACTAGAAGTTGGTCTACTGAAATGCTTTCTAGGCTCCCTTGGCTGACTTTCTAAGGTCTTCATTTGTTTATAATTGAATTTTTAGCATCTGGCTCACATAGAGATATGTAAATTCAGGTGTCATCTGTACTGTAGGTTATGGTCTTCTTCCAGTACCCCCACCATCTTCTGTAGAGTAGTTCAGTCCTGTGTCATATCTGAAAGCTGCATGGAATTAACTCCGAAGTCTTCAGTCATATTGTCAGTAGTTACCTATTTTTGAACAACTGAATTGGACCCTTTATATCCTGATGCAAAAGAAAATCCACAATTATTAAGCTCCTAAGCACTCACCTTTATTCTCAAGATGAATCATCAATATGACTCTTCCTATTACTACCTTCTTTATTTTGCCAAGCTCAGATAGGAACTGGAGATGCACATTTATGTATCTCGTGCCTTTCTTACATGTTATCTTTCCAGTTTTCTCTTTATGTGTGGAAAGAAAAAGCTCTCTAAGATCCACACGAATCCAAAAGACAGTACTCACACTAGATGGGATTTTGTAACTCCTTAAATCCATCATTCTGGTTCTAGAAAGCTCTGGGCAGATGCACAAAATTATTGTCTGCATCTAAGTTCAAGAACATCATTTTCTCTGTTGAAAAATTCTATGTTCAAAAAGTAATCCAGGTTTCCAGAACCACACCATGTTTCAAGGGTCTTAACACAAGAATATATAGAGGAAAGGGATAATACAAAAATTATTTCTACTCTTGAGGTAAGAAAGTGTTCCTTTTTAAGTTATATTCTGTGCAATTTTCATATATGCTTAAAATCAGATGAACTGGAAATAAAATAATAGTAACCAATTGCACATGTGCTAAATTCATGTATCCATGATGAAACCCATGACTCTAAAAATAATACATTTGGGACAAAAATTTCCTCCTTTCTGTGGAGTTATCTGAACTCCTTAGATTGTACCTCATTATGTTCCAGAGCTGCTCTTGCATGAACCTGGTCATCTCTCTAAGGACTTAAAGAGCACAGTTGTCTGTCTGAAACACTGACAAGGCAACCGAAAGAATTTGCCATAGGATAAGTCACCACTGGAAACTGGAGATACTCACAGAAGGGAGGAATTTGTAACAGGAAGGCTCTAATTCCAGGTATGGCAGAGACAAGATCTGGTTAGCACATCCTGGTTAATGCATCCAGACAAAAATTGTCACTGAGGCAAACTGTGTGAAAGGAAGCAACTGCTCATACACTTATTACTGGTCAAACAAAGATTACAGCAGGTTACAGGAATGCATCTCCATGGATACCTGGAACTTGGACTGTATAAAGGTGGTACCCCCTAGAAGAACAGGTCTGGGACCCTCACCATGAAGAAGCTCAGGGTGAAGAAGGACCAACGGATGCCTCTGGGTCCATGGGTGGTGACTATCTTCTGCTTGATCTCTCTCCACCTCTCTCTCTCTCCTCTCTGTTCCATTTATTTCTATCTCTCTACCTCACATTCATTGTTAAATAAAATCTGTATTATTGACTTGTATTATTATGGTCTTGTGTGCACTTAATTCAGAGACATCTCTCATTAATCAGATTTTAACAATCTCAAACAGAATTTTAGTAAGAGAAAGGAATTCGGTATCCTGTTCTCTAAATTGGCTCAGTTCAGTGGATTGTCTCAAACTGAGAACACAGCATACTCAATGACAAATCTGGTCTCCACCTCCAAGAACAATTTGTAACTACTGCTATATTTTTTTAAAGAAATATTAATATGGTCTTCAACCTATACAATATATATGTTTAAAATTCAGATTATGTGATTGTGATACAATACTGAAAGATGAAGATGATGAGTGTAGGAGTATGGTGTACATAGCAAAAGTGTGTGAAGAAGAGAGTGTGCAGCATAAGGGTGAAGAGTATGGGGTAATACTGTTTGATGTACACGCTTGGGGTACGCTGTCTGGTACACAATTCTTTAAAGGTAGCACAGACTGGGAAATATAATGAGTATACAGGTTTGTATGTACCCCCAGTAACTGGGCAATTTCATCCATATTCCACTCAGAAAAGCCTCCTCTCCTACACATATCTTTTGCTATAATCTAAGAAACATTCCCTGGTGTATTTTTTTTTAGCTTTTTGCATGTCACTGACACTATATTTACACTCAGTGGTTAGCTGTAGATGGATTATACTCTTTCAGGATCATTTCAGGAACTTCTCAAAAGTCTGCATTGTATACATATTTTAATTTGATATGCTGTGTTCTCAGAGCATCTTTGTGAAAGTAAATAATGAGCCATCAAGTCAAATAAGGTTCCTTTTCAATGTTGCCTGTGTTAGCAGGTTTACAGTAATATGAGTTGATGTCCTATGTTGAAATGTCCAAAATCATGCTTTAAAATGGTGTGAAAAAAGATTGTGTTCTTCAGTCTATGCAAAGAACATGATTCTACTCCCAAGCCTAAAAATATTTCTTTTTTCTATATCTTGACTATTATTTGGAAGATATCCAGACAGAAGACTCACATTGTTAAAATGATTAGGTAACAATCTCTCATCCCCTTCTTACATTTCTTCGGTTTGAAATACTTATAATATAATTGACAAGTTAACCAGATTGTTTTATTTTGTTAAGAGTTCTGAATCTGAACTATGACAGACATTCACAAATACTAGCCCAGAGGAAGGAAACTTCTTACGGTTAATATGTCCAATTTCCTGACTTAAATATTATGGATAGAAAACCACTACTAAGAGTTTTGTTTGGGAACTCCATTTAGCAAAAACTTTCATACCACAAAAGTAAGATAACAGCATTGCTGAGAAGAAGTAGCAGATGGGAAAAAATTAAAATTTAGAAACTATTTAGGTATTATTAACAGAAATGTAAATATGTCATGCATTAACCTTAATGAAGGACTGAGGAAGTGGTGGACCGAGAGATAGTAAATGCTTACCAACGTATCTTTGTATGTGGCTCATTTCCTCCAGAGGACTGAATAACCTTGGTTAATATGGCACCAAAGCACTTTATCTAGCATTCTAAAATGGAGTGGAATGCCTGAATTTCATACAGCAACTTATCAAACTGTTTGGTTGTCCAGCCTTGACTAATTTCTGCATCCTATTCTAATACACACCTGTATGAACAGCAGAAATTTTTTGATTGTAGAATCATACAATGGTTTGGGTCAGAAGGTGTTGGAAGAGAGAAGAGAGATTAGCTGTGGAAGGCAGCACAGATCTGTGATTGCCTGAGCTCTGAGAACTGTTTGCTGTGTTTGTATGGACTCTTGAAGTTTGAAATCTCTATGAAGTTTGAGGATTTTATCATTCTATATGTTTTCCCTTTGTTTCACTGTGTGTCCCTGCTGGAAATGTCTATGTAACCCATCCCTGATTGGTCCCTGCCTGCAGCAGGGTACCATTCCCTTATATGGTATCACCTGCCTCTCTGTTCCCAGTTTTGACGGATCTTGCCTTGTATGGCTGGGGCTGGCCCAGACCCTTCCACAAAACCTTCCCAGGGTGCTCCTGGGGTCAGGACCCAGCTCCCCGACCCTATTTAAGTTGTAGCGTTTTGAATAAAGCTTTCTCTCTTTGTGTTCGCCTCGGCAGCATGCACCTCGCTCCTGGGAGAGTGTCCCTTTCTTTCTGCCCTCCCCCACCTACCCCTCAGGACCACAAGAAGGGACCTTAAAGGTCATTTAGTTCCTATCTCCACCTGCGCTGCCACCCACTAGATAAGACTTCTCAAAGCCCCATCCAGTCTGCCTTGAACACTTGCAGGGTTGTTCCCTAGAACACATGAACACATCTACCACATCTCTGCACAACCTGTTCCAGTATCACATTCATGGTAAAGAATTTCTTCCTAATATCTAATCTAAACCTGCCCTCTTTTGGATAAAGCCTTTACTCCCTTACCACATCACCCTTATTGGGAAGAAGATGGTGAAGATAACAAACCAGTTTACTTAAATTCATCTTTTCACTTTACATTAATTTATTGAATACAAATGTGAATAAATATAAATTTGCCAGCACCCTGGCATTAAAATATATATTTAATTATTTTTCTCAGGAAACACACTTAACAACAAGTTAATTTGGTACTATTACCACAGCTTTTGAGAGGATATAATGGCATAAAGCTTCTGTTGTTTCCATAATTTATGGAAAATAATTTTATTCTGAGAACTGTAGTGCCAAGCATGTCCATAGACCAAGATGATTAGGAGTTTATATACATGTGGTAAGGTGCTTTCCACAAAACCTTTTCTTTAACGCCTGGCACATATGTTATGTTAGAAGTTCTGTTAATAGACAGTGCCATACTTCTGACAAATCATTGATGTCTGTGTTATCACAAATTTTTAACTTTTCTAAATACCTTAATTCTTGAACTTAGCAGTTATCTAACTTTTAGCAAACAAATTTACCTTTCTTCTGGACAAATATATATTAAGAATTGTACAGGTCCGACAGTATGATTAAAAGTCATCCTCATTGAATGGATGAATAATAATCATTAACTGTGTGACTACTGAGCCCCAAGTATAATGTAACATCAAAAATCATGTTACTTGTTTTCAAAAAATCCAAGAGAACAGGTCTAATCCTGTCCTCTATGTCATATGAATTTGCCATCACCCTCCATACCATTATTCAAGGAAAATGAAGTTGCAGTTTTGCTATCTACTTTCCCTTTTGAATTCTTCAATACTTCACATCTTACACCCATTTTATGTCAAGATTGATTCTCTGTATAGGTAATCTGCAAGTGAAGACAAACATGAGAAATACAGTTAAACTATATACCTATTTATCTACTGATCCAAAAACGTTACCAATCACTGGAAGAGTAATACTATAATCTCAGAGATTTTTGCTTTCATTTATTTTTTTTTCAAAACCCTTCTGTAGTATTGTCATTACAAACCACCTATGTCACAATCTTTGTACTGATCCTTGCAAACATTGTCTGTTTCTTCCTTGCTGTTTAAACTAAAATATACTATACTATACTAACATTCTTTGCACAGCTACAAATAACTGCTCCAGGTTCAGAAATAAAGAGCCAAGAATATTTTATTTTGTAATGCTGCACTCCTCCAGACATTATCACCATCTTTCTTCATTGATTAGCACTAAGTACAGCCTTTCATACCATTTAAAGCACCCTTTCCACCCCCTCCCCAAAATAATTTATTAACAAAGTGAAATGACAATATATTTCCCTTGATCCCATTCACAAAGTGATGGGCAGAATTAAGGGTTAAATTGCTAATATGAAAGATGAAACAGAGAGACTGTTCCTAAACACTCCTAAAGAAGGCTTTTATCTTCTGTTCATCCATGTATTTGCAGCAGAGAAGGGCTTTAATTTTGCCATACAAAAGGAGAACAATTTTGCCGTGTGTTTTACCTTTATTTTGCATTTTTTAGGAGATCAGACTTTTTTTGTTTGTTTATTTGTGGAAGTGGGGAAATTTGGGATGACATTGTTTCACTGTATATCAGAAAGCTAATGTCAGTGCTTTTCCATTAATTAATTTTATTCATGTAGGAAATTTCATCCAGGCCATTCAATAGACAAAAACTTTCCAACACTAACATGATTGGTTTACTTCGCATTTATTTCTACTGAAAATAACCTGAAACAACTTCCTTAAAATGAATATTAGCATATGATGCACATTTACATGTGTGCTAAATTGTCAAAATCTCAAAGTAATCCCAAAGGATAATATGAAAGATGTTCAATGACAGATTATTTCTGACAGTAGTTAGCAAAAATATCACAAATCACATTTACAATGAGAACATGATATAATGGAAAAGTTACCCATGGCACTACAGTATTAGGCATCACGATATGTATTTAATATTGTAAAAGGCTTGAGCAGATTTTGCCACCACAGTAGTTTAGCACCTCATCAATATTTTCAACATCAGATAATTGGGAATCTTCCAAACACCCAATTGTATAACTGAAAAAAATCCAATACAAAGAACCTATCTTAAATATATTGCTGGATTATACACATGAAGTTACGGCAGTTTTGTAGCACCTAACATAAAGTATCACTGAAGAGAAAGAGTTAATATACATTTGGATTTTGACTGTTTTAAACAATTTGAAGGATTAAATACACTTTCTGTGATATATATCTGGTCTAGTTTTAATCTGACCCATCATTAGGAATAAATAATGTCCAAACATGTAGCTGTTGGAGGAGACAAGAGAGACTGGCTGTGGAAGGACAGCTTAATCAGCACAGATCTGTGACTGCCTGAGCTCTGAGAGCTGCTTGCTGCATTTATATGGACCGTTGCTATGTTTAAGGACTGCTTGCAGTTTAAAGTCTGTACCCAGTTTGAGGATTTTATCATGCTATATGCCTTTTCCTTTGTTTCACTGTGTGTCCCTGCTGGAATTTTCCATCCCTCATGGCCTGTAACCCATCCCTGATTGGTCCCTGCTTGTGGCAGGATAGCATTTCCATATATGGGATATACCTGCCCCTGTATTCCCAGTTGTGGAGGGTCTTGCCTTGTATGGCTGGGGCTGGCCCAGACCCTTCCCCAAAACGTTCCCAGGGTGCTCCCGGGGTCCAAACCCAGCTCCCCGACCCTATTTAAGTTGCATACCAGGTTGGATAAAGTTTTCTCTCTTTGGCTTGCAGTTTCCTACATCACTCCTTGGAGCATGTCCCCTTCTTTCCACCCCCGTGTGCCCTTCAGGATTGCATGTAACTTTCATGCTAAATTGTGGTTCTACACTTTAGTGTCTGAGGGATGAGAAACTCTCTTCAGTTAGCGTAACAATTGCATATGGACCAAACAAATCCATTTGCTACATTTAACTGCTAGAATGGCAAGGATCTACAGAAGTCATTGGAGATTCTTAGGATTTAGCTATGTGTATTATGGCTGCTCTGCTAGTTATCTGAGTTAGAAGGAAATTGAAAAGTGTATAATGAATACTCCAAAACAATCCTGAGATAACTGTGATAGGAATCTAGATGAACTTCTTGTTTTCTTTCTGCTAGCCAGGAGAAAAGAATTTTATATTATATATTAAATGGAGGTTGATGTCTTGTCAATTAAATATTCTGTGTAATATCTTCAGTTTACGAACTTAGTTGGCCAGCTATGAGTCTGCTGTAATTTCAAAGATTTACAGCTGTATTAGCATGGAACAGAGCCTAAGATTATTATATACATACCAAGATGGCAGGGGAGGCAAAGGAAATATGCAGTGGACCCTATCCATATGTTAGCTATAGGGACTTTTATCAGAACTGCTACGTGTCCTTTATACTAATTTCTTTTCTAGATACATGTGATTCTTTACTCTGTTTCTACATAAACAAATCCATTTGGTACATTTCACTGCTAGAATGCCAAGAACCTACTCTTTAAACAATATGTATCAATAGTAATATTCCATGGCACAAGAGTTATACTTTGGGATTTTTCTAGGAATTAGTTATCAGAGAATATAACTAATCTAACTGGAGTGTGAACATTATATAGAGTGTTACATTAGGAACATGAGACTAAGGATGAAAAGATACATAGGTTTATGAATAGCCTTTTTCTTACTTTCTTCTGAAATTACCAGTTTGCAAATTCACATACCCAACCCAAGATCTTCAATAAGAGGCATAGTATTCTATTCTTCATGGCAGATAGAAAATTGTAGCCATACTTAGAATTATTTTTTCTGGAAACTAAGATTTCTGATCCATTTATTACAATTGTCAATCCTTTCTTTATTCTGTTGCGAACAAAGATTCTTTAAATCTTTTAAGTAGTGGCACAATTATAATATTCTGTAAAATATTGATCAATAAAGGGTGTATTTTTAGTAGAATTAAAGAAATAGAGAAGATGCAACAAAAGCTTATGGCTGGATTTTTTCAGAGTTTCTTGTTTTCTAAATTGTCAGGTCATACCTGAATATTTCCTATTAACACAGGATCTGCTGAGATCTCTCTCTGGATATTGAAAACACATTTTTGTATGTATTCTTTCCTTTCTTCAGTCACATATCACCTCATTCTTGATTAACATTAATCAGCCTATTCAGGCTTAAAAGTAACTTCTTTTGAAGTTCTGCATGCTGGTGTGAAGGAAAGTATTATGGTTTTCCTTTATGTATACAAACAATGGTGAAAGAAGATATCCATTACAGATAAAAATAGTCCATTAATAATGGTAATACAGAGCACTTATATGAGACTTACTATCTGCAAAGCAATTTACTAACAATAACCAATTAATCTTCTCTGGTTACTTAGTGTAATCCACTCATTACCTAATGGATCCCAAATCTTTGATGCAATAGCAAAGTTTCTAACAACATGTCTGAGGCTACATTTTGCAGCTGAAATTCTCATTTTACTGAGAGTTAGGGTGGCTGAGCAAAAACATGTTAGTACAATTCCTTCGAGCTAATCTGTGTAAAGATTTACTCTCAGTGATTTCAACCCCTGGAGCAACAGGTACCTTATCCTGACTGACAATAGCTCTTATTGTAATAGCTAAATTAATAGTAATGACAGGAAAGGGAAATTCCAAAGTGAAACTTAGGTGAACTTCAAGAAAAAAACAAGTTAAAATGCATAATTATACTATACATCTTAAAAATCCCTATAAAATGGTGTCAAAGGTATGTATTCCCTACAAGTTAGTACCAGAAGATTTTTTTAAAACCATCATTGGATTAGAAAGGCTATTGCCATGTTATCGTGATTCCATGGTATTTTTAACATTATATTTTAACATCGTTCCATGTTATTTTTAAGGTTATCTGACCTGAACAGAAATGTACAGTTTTATGATTAACTTACTCTAAAGTAAGCCAAGGACACATACATCATAAATGCTAACCTTGGCAAATTCTGAGGCCTTTACAACATTCTTCTGTTCTTCAGACCACAAGTTGTTTCCAGCATTGTCTTCTGAACAGAAGTTCAGAATATATGGTGATTATTTCACTCTTTAACTTTAGCTCTCAGTTGGAAGGACTGTTTTTCAATGTTTAGTCTTGGAAAAAAAACGAATATGACTAACTAGACAGGATTTAGTTGCATAAAGACAGGTATCAAAAGTCCATTGAGATGCCATCTATTCTGTCTCTCTCTCCAAGGCCAAAGGACATGCAGAACATCTGCTGCACCTTCCTGCTGCAGCAGATGGGGCCCAGATGCCATATTTCCTCAGCCTTTAGATGGCATTTCTTATTGTTTAGGGTAGTGAATGCTTTCTATCCTGTGCCTCCTGGCATGTGCATGTGATGAACCTCTTGTGCATCAAAGAGAAAGAGGAATGCTTCCTTGGGTGCACAGATGTGCACAGTCAGGAGACTCTAAGTTTCATATATATTTTCTAACTCTTCAGAAAAAGTACTGATCCCCTTATTATACACTGTTCACAGCTGCATATGCATTACCTTAATTTTCATTTTAAAAATGATTTGTCTAATATTTGCCAACAACTTTATCTCTTCTACCTGTGGATTTTTTTAATTAATTTTTTTAAATTACTGCTATTCATTTTCTGATCTTACAAGTAAGTATAATTCAATTCATTTTCCAAGTTGGGAGAACATTTGTTATCTCTTGATATAATGTCTCCACATGCAGCAAGCTCATCTTTTATTCTCTTACACAATTCTTTCCGATGATTTCAGCCACCTCACCCCTCTTGCCAATGCATTCTCTCAGTGCTGCAAGAAAAAAACATCTAACTCAAAGGCTTTCTCATTCTCCTGCAAAGTTATTCCTTTAGCTGGAACTTTATCTAGGAAGTGGATGACGTATTCCTTAGCTACATTTCTTGGTTTGTGCTCCTTATCACTTGAATTCAGCCTTGGCATCTCAGAATACCAGCATTCTTCATCCAGATCAACAAACCATTTAAAATCAAGCACCTAGCAGTTGAAAGGTCATGTCTCATTGTATGAAGTAGCTTAGAAATGAAAGAATAGAAAAACTTCTCAGCAGTTCTGTTCCACGCTTTTGTTAACCTGGGTCCCTCAATAAAAAATTGTCAGTTCTCATAGTTGGTTGTCATGAATAAATTGTCTGACTTTCAAAGGACATAATCTAAAATGCAAGTCCAATTCACTGTATGTTCTAGGGGAAAAAAACTCTGAATTTGGATGTCACTAAGGATCTTCTTATCAGAAGATGAGAATAAATACTTTGTGCTATTTCACAATTGGTAGTAACAAAGTAATTATTTAAAAAATAATTTCCATTGAATCTTCCATCTACTTTGTTGACATTTGACTTCACGTTTATCAAATTACATTAGACAAATGCATCTTCTTGCAATCTATTCAATGTCTTTTTCCTGTGCCATTTTGAGAATGGTTTCTAACAAACTTACTATCAATGCTTTTACTTTGGAAATTTTAAAAATTAAAAAAGAATAAGAAATTGGCCCAGACCCTTCCTTAACCCATTGCCGAGGACCAAAATTCATACTGATTCCATTTTCTATATGCATTTTAAAATAAAATCCCATTGAGAAGATGCAGTATAATACCATTAATACAATAACATAATTAGTCCTTGTAGCAGGGATAAGGCCCCTGAACCCATCTCTTAAAACTTGATGGCTTACTCACAGATATTTCTGACTGCTTAATTTTGTAGCCTTGAGTAACCAATTAATCCATGCTGAATTTAATTTGGATACATCCTTGGAAGTTTCTAATAGAAATTATATCTTTAAAAAAATTGAGAAGTGTTCCGTTAAGTAGGAAATTCAGCCTTGTCTTAGTATAGTCTTCCATCTCTATTTTCAGTTGCATTGTATTCCTTCCCATAACATGTCTCTCACTTTCCTTTGAATGGTACATGCACAGATTTTCTCAGAATCACTGTAAGAGTGCTGTAGAATATCGGTGTACTCTATACATTCTAAGGTGTTTGGAAATATCTCTGAAAGGTTTATAATTTACTACAGAATGATAGCTATTGGATAGGTTTGCAAAGCCAGCTGTCATAGCTCTATGCCTAGGTCACATTCCTTATGGAACACCACACAGATTTTCTAGGAGGCGCCAATAAAAGTGGAGTTCAATTCAGTTACCTGCCCTAAGACAACCTGTAGCCCTCTTAAATATTCTGGGTGCTGAAGACATGCATGTAAGATGGCAGGTAAAATACAAAATTTACAGGAGATCTATGCACTTCAGAGAGTGACTGGAATCCAGGACAAATAGGCCACGGTCCCAGAAGACATCCAATTCTAGGTGCCTGTGTTTGATGTCTGAATTGGGCTTAGATCATTATTAAGCAATAGATATTAAAGATACTTTCATGTTTCAGTCTCAAACCATTTTCCATCTTTAGCATTTACTTTCATCAGCTGGTACAGAGATATAGATCCCCTCTCTGCTGCAGATAAAGTTCTACATGAACCAACTACAAGCTGGTTTTATTTAGAGATAAATAAGGTGCCAAAGCTATCTAGCCCAAGGACAGAATTTTTTTCTCTTCCCATATATTCTGGTGATATATATCACAGAGGTGGTGTATAATCTGATTTACAAGACCTTCGACCTTCAGGTTGTAGAAAAGAAATGTGTTTGGTAGTTTCTAAGACTACTTAGCTGCTTATAGTTTTGCACACTCAAAACCTCTTCTTTGGTCAACAAAATAAGCTTGATCAGGCCAATATTATGGCTCCCCTTGTTCACGTTAAGGTACTGTTAGGTCTTTTAATCATTATGTTGCTCTTGGTTCCTGCTTTGTCATCTGCTGTGTTCACCTACCATCATTTATACCTTGGAGGGTTTATTGATTTATGCACTTTTATAATTATAATATAGTTTACAGTCCACAGGTTGACCTTTACTCTTTACATAGTCTGTATGAACAAAATTAGGAACTGGGCTGACTGTATACGATCCTGGCTATTATTCACCCCTATGACACTTTCAGTAAAAGTGTAATTTATAAATGATTTTGTCTTTACAGTTTATTTAATTATTTTTAAATTTTTATACCTAAAAATACTTAAACTCCTTGTTTTTATTGCTGTTCTCACACTCATCTGAATTAAATGATACACTGCATTTGAAACTAGCAAATACACACGTCTACAACTGACATGTTTTTACATCCTTTCAGAGCTTTATAACAACCCTGTAGGTAACACTGTTTTACTTAGTGAAACAATTTCTAATACTTTTTCCACCTTCCCTTCCCTTCT